>JALMQS010000092.1:0-202863 GCA_024734495.1 Forficula auricularia | reverse complement strand
AATATTATGTTCACAAAGTCTTTATAAAAAGACTTGGTCAATTTCAGACCAGAATGTTTACACAGAATCGAGCAAAAGAAAACCTTTTTTGTCTATCTGATTAAATATGTCAAGTAGGGCCATTAATCATATGTTGTTTGGATGCCAGATTCAAAAGCGGTGCCCATATAGACTCATAAGAAAAATAAGATCCCCTTTTGCAACTAATATGCTTGTTTTATGGCTAGCCTGGCTCGTGATAGTAAGTTTCCGATTTGTTTATATAACATATTATTTCACCTGGATTTCTACCTCCCTAATTATTACCTAATATATTTATTTGCGCGCTTATTTAGTAAATTTGTTAAATTGTTAGGTAAGTTAATTCGAATTTTTCAGTTATTTAGCGAATTGAACTTTTACACCCCTTGTTTATGAATTAAAAATAACAAAAAACTATATTTGATCTCTATTAATTGATTACTTGTATATTGATTAAAAATGTTATGTGATCATCGAAGTGTTTCTAAAAAATCAAAGAATAAGGACAATGCATTGACTGGAAAAAGAATCATTCTTCAGAATCATGAAAAACACAGAGATCTTGATGGTGAGAGCTTCTTAAATTTGAATAGAAATGTTTATTTGTAATTAAGGTAGCTGTTTCACCATATGGCTTTCTGGATTTTGAAATTTAACAGATTATTAGTTAATTACTTCTACATCGATTGGTGGCAAAGCAGAAATTTATGAATAATTAATAAATAAACAAATTAAATTAATAAATAAATGAAAAATTGATCGTCAGGCCAACTAATATGTGTAAAATTGGATTATTACACAATTGTCAATTAATTATATTCATTTTTTTTTATTAATTTATATCAAGATTTATAAAAAAATAAATAATAAATTAAACTTTTTTTACTGTTTTAATCCACAGAAAAAGCCAAAGCCCGCGAGACCCTTTTTATGACTTTGTGTTTGTAAAATGGTTCCAAGAAAAAATCAGGTAGATCAAATTTTTTTTTAAATCCTTTAAAAATACTTTTATTATGTAATATATTAAAGATGGAATATTAAAAACTTGGAATTTATGGGACCTCTTTTCTGAAAGTTATTGAAAAGAAAAGGTGTTACCTGACCCGATAGACCGGGTTATGTGTTCTATGGTTAATATCAATGGAATGGAAATAGAAACATGGAAACACCATAACAAACTTTCTTTGGGCAACGAAATCTAGATAAATACCTACACAGAGTGAAAAAATTTGAACTTTTAAAAATAATTTTTTTGGGTGAGCTCCTTGTGTGTGTGGGGGAGGGGGGATGAAGTCGTTAATTATTTTTCAATTTTTTGTTTCAAATGTCTAAAAATTGGAGAAAAATGTTGTTAAATTTTCTTTTATATGTTTGGATTCAATAACTACCATAATTCGAAAACGACACCTCGTAAAATAATCATTTTGGAGCCAAAATGTTTGTATTTCCTTTCGCAAAGAGCTGATTAGATTTTGAGAATCTTCAGAAATTCCAGATTAAAAATTTTAAAAATTCAAAAAATCAGGAAAAAGACTATGAGAAAACCTTTGAGAAATTAATGTTAATGAGCTGAAATTCTGCTAAAATGATTGTATTGATTAAATTAATTATTAATTGGTACTTGGGTTTGGCAGTTGTTAATGTACAAGTGCAGACAGGCGTTGAGAAACTAGTCCACGAGAAGAAGGTGTTGTGTTCTCATAGAAATTGAAAAAATAATTTTAAAATTTATATGAGAACACAACACCTTCTTCTCTTGTTCCGTAGTATAACTCAACGCCTGTCTGCACTTGTACATTGTACCATATATTGATATTGTATGGTATAAGTGACAAGTTTCAATTTTCAAGCTTGTAAACTGTTCACAGACAAAATTATTGCCCAAAATTGACCGAAATTTGCAAAGAACCCTTGCCGAAAACTCTCCAAAATATCATTCGATTACAATTTTAACAGAATTATTATTTGGGGAATACCTATTAATAGATGATGATGAAGAAGGAGGGAAGAATCCTACGAAACGTCGGTTTAAAAGGAAAGAAGGGAATGACAATCCAATAAATTACACCTTATTTCGATATGTGATAATTTTTTCTTTCAGCTGAAAATTCTACCAGTCGGTCTCTCTTCAAAGAGAAAATTTCTTTCAAATATAATTAATAGATAAACTTGTAAAATTCAATATAATATCTTATTTTACGAGCTACTGAAAGAAGGCATCCAGATATTGATTCTATCGACACTAATAAGGTCGTTTCACTTTTAAAAATCGGTTGTCTGTAAAGTCGGTTTATTGACGATAGTTGAACGTGACAACGTCATAAGAAAATACCATTCCAACAGTATATTAGGGGATAAATTTTATGAAAAACTGACTAATCTTAAAAATATCTAGAATTGGAGATGTCCAGTAGGCCACAGGTGAACTATATTTATACCTTTGAGAAAAGAGAGCAAAGGGTTAGGAAATATTAGGATAAATTTAGAATTAATTTTTAATAAAAACTATATAGAGGGAAATTATCAAGTAGCTCTGATCATTTTAATATATCTATTTGCATGACAAATATACAAACAGACATATTGTAATATTAGAGGTGATAAATTTTATGAAAAACTCACTTATCTTATAAATATCGAGAATTGGAGATGTCCAGTAGGCCCCAAGTGAACGATATTTATTCTTTTGAGAAAAAGTGGAAAATGAAAATTGAAAGACTTTGAACTTGAACCAATTTTCTACTCTTAATTTGTGGAAGCCTAGAGTACTAGAAATGCAAAAACTAAGCAAAGTTTTTTGAACACTTAAATCTATGGACGCATAGAATACTAGAAACGGAATTGAAAAAACTGCAATTTTTGCAAAAAATCGCGGTTTTTCCTTCAAAAAATAAAAACCACTCATCCTAGAAACTTGATTTCTATCTCATTCTCTAGGAGATTTTGTTGACTTGAACGTTTATTTGGACCAATTTATTGATAAGTCTTAGATTTATAGATATCCTATTCCAACCAACTACTTACCTATATATAGAGTGTAAGTTACAGGAGGGGACTGGTAGGGGGCCATGCGCATTACTCGCTATTAAGGTCCAATTACACTGATAAGAGCTTATCAACAAGAAAATATATTTTCATTTTTTTTAATATATTATTTTTTTTTCGTTTTTTTCTGTATATATTTAGGTGTGTATTTATATCTATCTTAGGGATCGTCCATTAATTCCTGTTTTGTGACGTCACACTATCAGTTTTATACCCTATAATTGTAAAAAAAAATTATTTTTGAAATTAAACTCAACTTAAGGGATTTAATATATTTTAAGTTTAATTTATTTTTATTCATATCATGAAATCTAAAAAAAAATTGAAAATTTTATAATTTGATTTTTGTGACGTTCCTATCACAATTTTTAAGATTCCCTTGTCACATTTTGTCACAAATCTTTAATGCCCCCTATCTTATTTAATGTGTGACGTGATTTATAGACGCCAGCCAGTTATTCTGACCATTACACCATGGAGGCGGACTTAAAATGTAAATGCTCTAAAAGAGCAAAAACCTAATCTTCTCAAAGAGAAGTAATAACATTTAAAAACCAAAAAAAAAAAAACGAAGTATTAACAAAATGAAAACAAGATTGAAAATAAATTAGATGTCTTTTTTATAGGAAGGTGATTTTCGTGAATTTATTGATTCGATCAAACTTATGAGAAATATAAATGAATAACATTAAAAACAAATTGAAATTCTGAATTTTAAATAAATATTTAATAATTTGAGATAATAGAACAATTAAAAAAAAATGTTTGAATTTTTACAAGTTTTGAAATTTTATCCCTTCTATTAAAATTGGTGTTCTAATATGAAAATTTAAAACATTTAGGGCCAGTTGTATGTCACTTTGTAAATGCTTTTTACAAGTGACAAAGGGTAGATGTTAGATCGCTTGGTAAATGTCCATATGCGTTGTACAAGGTTTCTAGTCCGAAGTAAAAATTAAGAATTATTTTTGTTGGCGTGAAAAAATCCCTAAATCGTCACTAAAATATATAAAATAAACAGCAGAATATATAAACTTTTGGTTACCATGGCTTTTAGCAGACATCTACCGGTCCATCTCGGCGAGTAAACAAAACACAGGGTAAAAGACTTGTTTTCTGAGAATTCTTTCTTGTACAACGCACATTTGCGAAATCTGCCGGTCTACAAGCTGTTTATCATTACCAAGGTCTTAACATAGCGACATACAACCGGCCCTAAGGTTCAGATGACAGGCACTTTCATCTGATTGGCCATCTCACCGGGCACAAGGCGAATTTTAAGGTTTTACCCTTTGTCAACGTTTAAAAAGAGTTTACCAACCGACATACAACTGGTCCTAAGGCTGTTTGTCAAGTTAGAAAACCATGGTAAATATAAAATTAATAAATTTGTTTTTACCACTATAGAGGATTTGATAAGAAAACTAAAATTTTAAACAATAGAATTTTTCAGAAGGAAATTTTCAAAGCAATAAAATATATATTTATTAAAATTAAAAATAAATCTATAATGAAAACAAACGAATAAAAATAAAATTTAATATAGAATTATTTTCCACATGGCTATGGTCGAATTCTTTTTTAAAATGCTCAGCAATGTCTTTTTATAAATAAAAGTATAATTTTTAGCTAAAGATCTATCTATAAATCAATAATTGAACATCAACCAAAGATTAATGAGTCTTCCAATAAATAAGTGAATAAATAAATAAATATGTAAATAAAAATAATTGTATTTATTTATTTGTCAAATTTTAAAATAATAAAACAAAAGTTTCAAGTATAAGGGTAAAATTATTAAATAAAATAAATTGAATAAAAATGGTTGTGGAAATGCATCCTCAGGAGGTTGGCGGCTTTAACGGCGGCTAAAACTTGTCCTGGAACAGAAACAAGTTGTTCGTAGCCGCTACTGCGATTATATTTTCTTTAGGATGCCAAGCTGTGTGTAATATCTTTTTATTAAAGTCGAGACAATCCACCGAAATTTCATCCTTTTTACGTTTTCCGCCTGTGCACACCTTTCTTGGTTTTAATACCGTCTTGGGCTTGGCTATTTCTTTGGAGGCTTCCAATGTCGCATCCCGTTTAGTTGATCGATCAAACATCCGGAAGAAGTTATTTTATTTTATTTTATTTTTATTTTATTTTATTCGATATACGGGAGTTATCCCAGTTACAATATACATTTTTATACAATAAATCAACAATTTAACAAAACTAAAATACTAATTTATAGTCTTAATTATTTTTATAGAGAAAAGCTTGCGTAATTTAACACAATGTAATGCATTTATTTTTATTATAATTATATTATTTCATTTAAATTGAGTAGGTAACAATTATTTTAATAGATAAATTTAACAGAACAAAAGTCACATTAATAGATAGATAAATAGTACACAGATAGATACATACAGTGAAGCTAATATAAAGCATGTAATAATATAATACAATCTATTAGACAATTAATCGTAGTGTGAGCAATATCTTTTGATATCCCTCACACCACATGAAAAGAAGTCCAATTGTGAGGAGTTTGCCTTTAGCATCACTCTATTCAGCCCTGTATTTTTTGAATAATTAGTATTACAAATGGGGATAAAAAAGGTTTCGACAATGCGACTGTAATATTGAGGTACTTTGAAATTAATATATTGGAGAATTTCACAACAATCAATCAGACCATTCAACAGTTTTCGAAGGAATATCAAGTCATTTTGTAGTCTACGGGATGACAAACTTTGGATATTTAGTTCGGTTCTTAAGAGTCTAGAAGAGGGATAGTTATATGGGGTAAGAGAGTTATTAGTTGATGAGAATTTATATGATATAATTTTTAAAAATTTATTTTGCACTCTTTCAATTTGGTCAATTTGATGTTGGACATGCGGTGACCAAATTAAACTGCAGTATTCCAGCTTGCTTCTTACTAGGGAGTTAAATAGTATTTTTAGGCAGTTGGAATTTTTGAAATTTTTTGTATTTCTATATATAAATCCAGAAGTTTAAAAGACTGACCACAAATATTTTCTATATGAAGACAAAAGAGAGAGAAGACTCGAAGGTAACTCCCAAATCGCATATGTGATCAACCTGAGAAAGAAAGCTACCGCCTATTGAATATGATAGTATAGGTCGAATTTTATGTCTGTGAAAAGATACAACATAGCACTTATCAATGTTAAGTTCCATGCCATTATTCTCACACCATTCATATAGTCTATTAAGATTTGATTGTAGACAAGTAGAAGTTATTATAAGATCCAGTCATGATAGCAGAATCCGTCCCATTCCAACAGCATTCAAATTTGTCAAAAATGCAGTCATTTTCATAGAGAGAACACAATTTCGAACGAAGATATTCGTGGACAGGATATGATTCAATTGGTTTTGTCTCCATATGTAGATCCCATACTTTTACACTGAGATAATCCCGAGAAATCATATAACGCCCCGAATTACTTAATTTAACGTCTGAAATACTTGAGATAATCTCAGAAAAAAAACTTCTGTTGGTTGGGTCCTCGGGTTCTTCGAACAGTTTTGAATGCCTGTCGCAGAGTGCCGAGGCTCGCATATCGCATAATCGTATTGTCCCCTTGCTTGATGAGTATACAAGTAAATTACACTCTACCGGATGAAACTCAGCAGCAGTTATAACTTCTGTTAATTCCTCCATATTTTGCGGTTTTATATCGACAATATTAAAACTTTGGTCAGTGATTTCCAAATGCCATAAATTAATTCGTAAATCATCGGCGGAAAGATAGGTCTCTTGATCACTGTTTACGCTAATTGAATTTATATGATAAGTGTGTGCGTTGGCAAAAATTCTACGTGGGGAGGCTTCAACCATGAGTTCCATCGGTTTAATAATGGGAACCCTAAGACTTGTGACATGTGAAGGATCTCTAAGCTGCCCATTTTCTTCCTTCGTATTATATCCTTCAACTCGTTTATCTCGTTCAGAAACCTTCCATAGTTTAATTGTTTTGTCATTGGTAGACAATAGGAAGTGTGCTTGATTTTTACGCCTCAGCCAACGGATCTTATTGATCTTCTCCTCAATTTCTAAACTTTCGAGGTAGTCAAATTCAGCCTCGTGGCTTTGAAATGTGCTATAAACATTATATTCCCCCCGTCGTGGAACGGAGCTTTTGCTAATTGGGTCTCGTTGAAAGATTACTACTCGGCCGCCTTTGTCTCCCGTCGCCAAAAAATCTCCATCGTGGTTGAACTCAACGCATGTAATAGCTTCAGCTTCTGTAACATCATCGTCCAGAGTTCCTTTCACTTGAGAAAAACACCATTGAACCTCACCATTACCGGCCATATCAGATCCCTAAGTTGCAAATAAAAAAAAAGGTTTGTTAATTTATTTTAAATAATAGATTCAAATAAAATAATTTTTAAGAAAAAAATAAAAACCGACTTCAAAAAATTAAATGCCACAAATAAAATACACTAAAAGGTATAAAATAATTATTATCTTATTTAGTTACAACTAAACGACGAAATATTAACATGAAATTACTTTTTGAAGTCGGTGCCAAACAAACTATACCTATAAGCGAGCATACCCTCCAAACGTACTAAGTAAGATCCGTCGAGTGCGATTCATAAAAGGTATATGTTTGGCACCAACTTCAAAAGTAATTTCATGTTAATATTTCGTCGTTTAGTTGTAACTAAATAAGATAATAATTATTTTATACCTTTTAGTGTATTTTATTTGTTGCATTTAATTTTTTGAAGTCGGTTTTTATTTTTTTCTTAAAAATTATTTTTATTTTTCTCTTTTTAGTGATGTTATTAATAGTGATCATATCATCAGAACTTGACCAAATTAATATGACACCATCCCCAAGACACCCCCTATCGGATAAAAAAGAACCATCGAAATCGGTTCATAAACAAAGAGTTAGGTCTAAACAAACCTAATAAAAAAGGTCTAATACCTATGAAAAAAAAACGAAAAAAAATGGGACCAATCGGAAGCTAGACTGGACCCAATGCAAAAAAAATTTTCAAAATCGGTTGAGAATTGGCGGAGATATGAGGTAACATAGGCACAAAAAAAAAAAAAAAAAAAAAAAAATTCAATCGAATAGAGAACCTCCTCCTTTTTTGAAGTCGGTTAAAAAGAGAGTGTAAACTAGGGAGAGGGATGATTTTAGATTCATCACATTTCAATCTTAACGAGTTATCTAGAATGGCGGGCGGCTCTCATCAAACTGCACTTCTACATTGTACCATATAATGTTATTGTATGGTATAAGTGCCAAGTTTCAATTTTCAAGCTTTTAAACTGTTCACAGACAAAATTATAGCCCAAAATTGACCGAAATTTGCAGACCACCCTTCCCAAAAATTCCCCAAAATAATCATTTGATTACAATATTATCAGAATTATTATTTGGGGAATATTAATAGATGATGAAGAAGGAGTGAAGAATCCTACGAAACGTCGGTTTAAAAGGAAAGAAGGGAATGACAATCCAATAAATTACACCTTATTTCGATATGGGAGAATATAATAATAATCTGCCTTTTTCTCATCTAGCCCCATGTATTTTTTACCAATATTTTTAGATCCTCTTCGAATGAGTTTGCAGAGAGGACTAAACGTCCCGTTTCTTCATTCCATTTGCTTTGCTTCAATCTCAATTCTAGTAAATGACCCGCGTTCAACACTGATTCTTTTTTAATAGGATTTTTTTTAGCATTACACCCCTGCGTTGAAGTGGCGTCGGAAACCAAGTCTCTAATGCTCCAAATGGGCCCAATAAATTTTAATTAGACACTAAATACTCGTATGCCCAACCCTCCTATAAGCTTCGTAGCGGGCGTCTGAAGAATTATTTTCTTTCCGAGAATCCAAAAATGACGCCCAAAAAATCGGCACTTGTGTGGACCACACAAAGTTTCTTTTTGCCGAGAGTAGCAGAATGTTTATAAATTAAAGGAGACAATAAAAGAGAGTGTCTTTTGCTGAAATAATAATTTTTTAATTTATTTATAACGAGACTAGAGTTTCGAAGTCTTTGCCTTCTTCATCAGTCTATTATAATTGATTATAATATAGCATAGCAGGACGTATCGTGTTGCTTTTCATGTCTGATACGTTCCGGTACGTGATACGTTGTAGTGGGCAGAGACCTTTAGTTATTGTTTCACTGATATAAAATTTTAAATATTAAAATTAAAAGGTTATTAATGAAAAAGAATGTCGTCGGAAAGAAATTGGCGATTTTATTAAAAGATTATATTAAAATAATTTAATTTATTTGAAGCCAATCGAAAATTAACAAAAAATTTGAAAATGCTCTTAGGTGATCTCATTTGCATTAAACCAACTTCAAAAGAAAGTGAAAGAATATTTTCGACTTCAGGCCGTTTTGTCATCAAAATTAGGACACGACTCAACGATAAAACTGTTAATGTGCTAGTTTGTCTCATTTTAAAAACTCTTGTGATAAATTACTTTTTACTTTCATATTTATATTTATAGAATATAATGTGGAAGTATTGCGATGGCCTGTCTGGGTCCTGACTCTTTGAGATCTTGTATCTCAGATATCAAAAAAGTTAATTTCATTTCGTAACTTCTAGGTGGAAAGAATCGATGCCCTTGATAGTTGGAAACCGGATTTGGGACATATAACCGGATATCGCAACCATAAGTCTCAGAGATACAAAATTCGCAACTTAAACCCGATATAAGCTAGAAGGAATACAGCAAGCTTTTGGTTGAAATCGGAAAACTGGAAGTGGACATTTACCTAAAAGTTTTTTCGTTTTTTTTTTTTTTTTTGATTTTCTCAAAAACGGCTCTAACGATTTTTTTAGAAATTAGTGTAATTATCAAGTGCCATGAGTTATTAGTTGTGTCAAATTTTTAATCCGATTGAAATAAAGGAAGCGGATGTAAAGTAGGAGTGTTGCGGCACGTGTGAAAGTCGTGTGGCGAACACACCAGTTGATTTTTTTTTGTTCTATTAGTAATTAAGTTTTTTGTTTTAATGAAAAAAATAAATGAATATTTTAATTGTTTAAATTAATAAATTTATTTTGATTAGTTAATATTAAAACCCGGTTTTCCCGGGAATTTCTTCGAAATATTCTCGTTTCCCGGCAATTATTATTTGCTGGGATATGAGAAACCATAGAAAAAACTAAAAAAGTACTGAAATAAAGTACTAATGTTATTATTAAAATGTTTCACCTTGAACTGAGTCGTAATTCTTTAAAAATTTTATAATTAATTGATAATAGGACCAAAATTAAGAGGAGGGGGGGGGGGTTTCGTAAATAATTGTAAATCAATTTATTGAATATTAAATAGAAAGCCATGTGGATGGCCACATCAGCTTATATTTAAATGTTATTATTGTTTGTATTTTGCTGTTGAGTGCATATTTTCATAAAGATAATTTCTTAGAGTATCTTGAAAAAATATATATTTATATTTATTTATTTATTATAGGTATTATTATCTTTATGTGAATTGTTATCTTTGAAGGTAATGCCTGTCTCTGCATGCACACGTGCACAAATTTTGATATTAAAAATTGAAATTTTACTAAAATCACAAATTATTAATTATAATTATTTATTGAACGCGAATGAATAATAGAATTAAACTAGGACGTTTCCATCAACTTATTCTGCGATTGTTCTCAAGTATGAGCACCCACTCCGATCTTAGGTTAATCTAAAAGTCATCATGAACTTGTTAAATTTTATATACTTTTAGACTCTGCAGATCGATTCCAGAGAAAGGGCCTGGAGAGACGGTTCTAGCCCCAGAAATATATCAGTAAACCTGATAAGAAATAAGCTGGCGGAAAAACTCGGATTGATAGACTCACAGGTGGGCACAATTTATAAAATTTATTTTTTATACGTTCATAATTTAGATTAACTTTTTATATAGGTATATTAGTTATACAATTTAAATTATCAAATAAATTATAGCTTTAAATGAATACAAGCGGCCACATGTGAGTAGGGCTCCCATACCTATAGGGTTTCACAGTTAGGAATTCTATATGCCTTGTTTTTTACTTTACCATACAGAGTATTGTAATCGGAAATGAAAAGGGTTGATTTTTTTTGCTTAGTTATTTTGATAAAAATAAATTGATCAAAGCCATGAGGGTTTGGTCCAGAAGAAATGATTTATATTTTACGAGATATTTCTTATTTTGTTAAAATGTCTATTAGTACGTTTCCAAATTTGGTGTACGTTCTACGAGGGGTGAACGCGATCTAAAATCGTGAACTCACCAGTTCTTCCACTTCCACTTTCATTTCCAAGTGGAAGACAATAGATGACAATAGATTATCGAATTCCAAAGTAATTGCAAATAATTCCATAGACGGTGTAGACCTAATTCCAATCGCGGTTCACCCCTCGACGTTCTAGCTCTAAAGCTATTGTGAATATCAAAAGGAATATTCAAATATGGTTTTTCACAAAGAGAAACAAAGAGGTTGTCCTCTGCTTGATGCAAATAAACATATACACATATATCTCAAGATGATATATCTGTATATATATTATTTATTTGTTTGAGACTATAGTTTCGAAGACTTGGTCTTCATCATCAGTCTTTCTTCAATTATAAATGTTTTTCATGGAGTCAATATCATATGGATACTGAAAACTTGGTGTTCTTTCGTCACTGCTGGGGACTAGGAACTAATAAAGACACTCTATCTGGGCTCATTCAGATATAACAATATGTTTCCCTTTCTCCTTTCTCCTTAGAAAGGAGGAATTTTCTCCTTTTTTCCCTTTTATCTTTTCTTAGCAAAATATCTTAAGTAGATTACTATTGGATAATTCAATTTGATTGTTTTAGCAGAGTTCTGAATTTCTATTGAATGACTTCAAAATTTCTAAGAGATTCGATTGCGCTAATCAATTTCGGGTTCTTTTCTCCTTTTATTAATCTAATACCTTCTGGGAAGGAGTGATTGTTTGAATTTAAATGTTCTGCAAAAGAATTTTCGTACCTTTTATTTTTATAACTCTTATGTATTCATTTAGTCGAATTTTCAGATTTCTCTCGGTTTTCCCATATATTGCTTCGCAATCTTTGCATTTCAAACTATAAACTCCTTCCTTTTCTATATTTGGTAATTTGTCTTTTTATTTGAACCTAAATCTTTTCCTAGTAGTAATTGGAGTTTTGAATACTGTTTTGAACCCTAATTTTTTCATTTTTGTTTTAATTTTTCCGAAATTTGTCCATAATATGAAGAACTATTCTAGGATTTTCTTTTCTTTTTCATTCTTTTGTGAATATACTGATTCCAGGGTTAATTTTTCAATTTTTTTATTTAACATTGGTCTATAAGGCTTTCTTCGTTGCCCATTATTTACTGCGATTTCTTTAATTGTCTCTAATTCCTGTGAATATGCTTTTCTGATAAAGGTATATTTATTGATCCTATATCATTGAATGGAAGGCTGCGTGTTTATGTGACATTGATCTACAGAATTTTTATGTATTACAATGTCAGTAGCTGTCAGTTTTCTATAAATTTCAAAGGTGTGCTTATTTCCGAGATATTTATTTTTAAATCTAAAAATTTAGTATTTTCTCTTTTCTTTCTCTACTGTGAATTTAATTTTCTCATGAAGATTATTTATATATTCTATAAATGTGTCTAATTGTCTATTTGTTCCTCCCCATAGTAAAATTATATCATCTACGTATCGATAATAGTATATAATGTTTTTGAATATTTTTCATTGTCAAGGAATTTATTTTCAAAATCATTTAAGAATATTTCTGCTAATAACGGGGACAATGGAGATCCTATTGGTAATCCCTCCCTTTGTTCATAAAATTTGTTCCCAAATTGAAAGAAATTGTGGTTGATACATGTGTGGACCAAACTGCTTAGATCCATTTTTTCCAGGTTGTTTAGGCCAACTGACCTGAAAATAATTTTGTCTACTAACTGTTTTGTTTCGTTTGGCGGTATATTGTGAAAAGATGCTTTTCACTAATATAACGCCAAGCAAACAAAGCAGTTAGTAAGACAAAATTATTTTCAGGTCAGTTGGCCTAAACAACCTGGAATATCTAAGCAATGGTATCTATAGCCACAATTTCTTTCAATTTGGGAACAAATTTTATGAACAAAGGAGGGATTACCAATAGTTCTCCATTGTCCCCGCTTAGCTATTCTTAAATGATTTGAAAATAAATTCCTTGACAATGAAAAATATTCAAAAAACATTATATACTATTATCGATACGTAGATGATATAATTTTACTATGGGGAACTAAATAGACAATTAGACACATATAGAATATATAAATAATCTTCATGAGAAAATTAAATTCACGAGAGAAGAAAAAGAAAATGCTAAATTTTAGATTTAAAAATAAATATCTCGAAATCAGTCACCTTTGCAAGCGTAGAAAACCCACAGCTACTGACGTATATGTAATAATCTATGTGACCAATGTCATAAACACGCAGCCTTCCATTCAATGTTACATAGATCAATAAATATGCCTTTATCGAAAAAGCATATTCAGAATTAGAGACAATTAAAAATCGCAGTAATATAATGGGTACGAAGAAACCATATAGATTCAAATGTTAAATAAAAAAATTGAAAATTGGCCGACAGTATATTCACAAGAGAATGAAAAGAGAAAGAAAATCTAGAATATTCATATTCATGTCAATGGACAAATTTCGGAAAAATTAAAACAAAAAATGAAAGAAATTAGGATTCAAAACAGTATTCAAAACTCAATTACTCTAGGAAAAGATTTAGGTTCAAATAAGACAAGTACAAATATAGAAATAGAAGGAGTTTATAGTTTGAAATACACGATGCAACGTATATGTGGAAAAACCGAGAGAAAATTCGACTAAATGAACACGCAAGAGATCATAAAGAAAATTGCGAAAATTCTGCAGAACATTTAAATTCAAACAATCACTCCCAGAAAATTAGTTAATAAAAGGAGAAAAGAACCGAAATTATTAGCGCAATCGAATCTTTAATTTTGAAGTCATTCAATAAATTCGAGAACTCTGTTTAAACGGTAAATCGAATTATCCAATAATCTACTTAAGATGTTTGCTAACAAAAGATAAAGGGAAAAAAGGAAAAATTCCTCGCTTTCTAAAGAGAAAGGAGAAAGAAACATATTGTTATATTTGAATGTGAGCTCAGATAAATGTCTTTATTAGTTCCTAGCCCTCCAGCGTGACGAAAGAACACCAAGTTTTCAATATCCATATGATATTGACCCATGAAAAACATTTATAATTGAAGAAAGACTGATGAAAGACCAAGTCTTCGAAACTATAGTCTCAAACAAATAAATAATATATATACAGATATATCATCTCGATATATATGTTTATTTGCGAGACAACCTCTTTCTTTGTGAATCAGCAACTCTGCTACTCTCGGCAAAACAAAAACTTTTCAATTAAACCCTTGGTTTTTGTATTGAGATTTATGAGCTGCTTAGACTTTAGGTGAATTCGAAACCGTGGGCGCCCGTAGAAATTTTTTCTACTGAGGCTGCCCCCATACAGGGAAAATTCCCTAACTGCGCCAATGGTAGGGGGGAGCTCTTGAAAAAGTAAATGATAAAAATTTTCAAACTAAAAAAAAACAAAAAAAAACAAAAAATGAAATTTAAAGACCTATTATAAAAAAGTATAAGGTCCCATTGTTCACTTGTGTTACCAATGCAAGCTATTTGATATTTTAAGTCTCGGTCCTTAGTCATGTTTTTATATCATCATCTTTTCAAACTATTTTTTTCTTAAATAATAAAAAGGAACAGATAATAACATTTTTTATTTTTTTTATTTGAACGAGTAATATATGTACAATAAAATAGATATTCTTAATACTATAATAAAATATGTTTCTTTCGATCAAGCAGGTTCAAGGTTCGGCTTATCAGCCATGCCTACTTCTTCTGCAATTTCAGAATACGGCCCGACTTTTCATGAATCTTCGGAGCTCATTTCCTATAATTATATTTAGAAAAAGGTTTTTTTTATTTATTTTTTTTTTTTTAAGAAGATTTTAATGATATTTTATTTTTTGTTAACTATTTTACCGAATTACGTGATATGGGTGAAGATAATTCCATCAACATTTTGATATAGGTTTCTAAAAGTTGTTGAAATGTTTGTTTTGCGATAGAAAGTGGACGCTTTTGGGATTTTGGACTTGATAAGTAGTTTTTAGAGGCTATTTTGACCCTCTCTAAAATTAAAACAAACAAAAAGAGGGCATGCCCTTTCCCTTTTCTATAGATACTATCACGGCAGGTGCTCTGATGAGATAAAATCAATAATTCCCCCCCAAAGCATGCTTTGCACGTAGCACGCGTTTTGCCGAATCCCAACACTCTTTCGCGGTCAAATTAGAAAAGTGCGGGACCACTTCATTCGCCAATACGTATATCCCCATGACTTCAAGGAACTGGAACTCTCTCCAAGCCTCCATCTTTCCAAGCACTTATAATCTTCAAACCTTCAAAACCCGAGTGCATAGACTCCTACGTCTACACCCTCTCACTTAATCAACTTTCCCTTCTCTTCGGTAATGCAAGGGTCTTTCGAGATCCATAGGGGCTGCATCTTTACTGGTGCACCCCTTCTTGAATTCGATTGCATTAAAAAAAAAGATGGAATATTAAAAACTTGGAATTTATGAGACCTCTTTTCTGGAAGTTATTGAAAAGAAAAGGTGTTACCAGACCCGATAAGCCAGGTTATGTAAATTTTCTTTTATATGTATGGATTCAATAACTACCATAATTCGAAAACGACACCTCGTAAAATAATCATTTTGGAGCCAAAATGTTTGTATTTCGTTTCGCAAAGAGCTGATTAGATTTTGAGAATCTTCAGAAATTCTAGATTAAAAATTTTAAAAATTCAAAAAATCAGGAAAAAGACTATGAGAAAACTTTTGAGAAATTAATGTTAATGAGCTGAAATTCTGCTAAAATGATTGTATTGATTATATTAACTATTAATTGGTACTTGGGTTTGGCAGTTGTTAATGTACAAGTGCAGACAGGCGTTGAGAAACTAGTCCACGAGAAGAAGGTGTTGTGTTCTCATAGAAATTGAAAAAATAAAATAAAATTTCGATGTCAACTCATTGAAAAAATAATTTTAAAATTTATATGAGAACACAACACCTTCTTCTCTTGTTCCGTAGTATAACTCAACGCCTGTCTTTTTTTTTTTTTTTTTTTTTTTTAATGATATTGATGTGAGAAGGAGATACACCAGAAGGTGCATCCCTAAAGGCCTGTATGGGCTGGCCCCTCCATCGTGAAAAGAACAGAGTAGAATTAAAAGAAATCTATTGAATCCATTACTGAGGCCCGCTCGGTGGGTTAAGGCCCGCTGAGCATAGCTCTAATTAGATTAATATGGAAGAGTTTGGAATAAATGAATAATAATGCTTATATTACCTTTGACCATCCCGCTTTGCGGTGTCTTTCAATTTCAGAAAATAATTTATCTATCTGATCAATTTGTAATTTGACCATATCCCAAAATCCTGCAAGATCTTCGTTTGTTGTAGGAAACTGCTCACCGGGTTCTTGAGACTGCAACATTGGAACAAATTAACAACAAATTAATATGTTATCAATTATTTTCAATAAAAGGAAATTATGGTATAGAGTTATATACTAAAAAATTAGGAAAAACTCAGCATGCTTTCTTGTAAACCGTAAAACACACAAGCACAAAGTCACGAGGTGGGCTTTTTTCAATATCCCAATAGTGATTAGGCTTGTTTGGGTTTTAGGGTTCCGTTTATATCGAATAGCAGAGCGCCTTTCATTTTCTTTTCTATTTAGCAGTTCTGGCGATCACTTGCCTACCCTACAGGCGAATAAATCTTTTTTTTTAACTTCACTAATTAATAAATAAATGAAAAATTGATCGTCAGGCCAACTATATGTGTATAATTGGTTTATTACACATTTGTCAATAATAATAATAATAATAATAATAATATTTTATCACGAGACCACTGCGGATTATGCTATTGAAGTCTGTGGAGTCTTAAGTCTGGACCAAGAGAGAAAAAAAAGATGTGATCCACTTAGCTACAATCCAACGTCATTTTGCGTATAGCCCGCTAGACATTCGGACGGATCACCAAGTCAAATTGAAATCTTAGATGTTATATATTCAATCTCCCAGTACAGAGAGCTCGTCTCTTAGTAAGTATGTATGTTAGATGCGTTACATAATATTTATTACTCAGAGCAATTCTCTCTACCCCCTGCCCCCCTCCAATTGTATACATATTTTATAATTTTATGGATAGTCCTTTAAAAGCCTTAAAAAATTCTTTCTGTTCTAACTATACACACACAATAAGATCTCAAAAAGTTAATATAGAAGAAAACAAATCTTCCAAAACTATACTACCTACTTGGTGGATGACATTTATAAACAAATATATTAGACTGGAACTTAAGGCAAAAAGAAGAGTTTTTACTATTAATAGGGAAAGTTTACAGAGAAAATTTCAGTTTTGGTGGCTGAAGACGTAAGGGTGCTTGCTTCCTTGAAGCTTAAGGGGCGAAGGCCCGAAGGTGGTTTACAAGACCACTATTTTAATCTAAATTACTTAAACAAGTTTAATGTTTACGGGTTTGGTGGTAACTCCCCTTGTGGTAGCAACACGTGTCAATGCTACATGGGCTAAGGTAGAGCTATCTTGACCCCTTCCTAATAATTGAATCGATTTACCATTAAAAAATAATGAATTCGAATAAAACCTGTTGTTAACAAAACTACCATTTGTTCATGAAGAAGGGAAGGAGGATGTTAAATGAAAAGTAGCTAGTAGTTTTATGACGGCCCGGTAAAAAAGAATTAATAAATGCCAATAATTATTTCTAATAATTAAAGGAAAAGAACCAGAAGAAAATAATATAATAGAAAAAGAGTGATAATTGTTTTACTATAAATGAATTAATATTTACTATGTTTTTTTGGCAAAGTCCTTCAAACTGTTGCAGTTTTTGTCTGACAAAAAGTCGGGCTTGACCAGATGCGACTCGTAGTTTCCCCAAGGCTTCCTCGGGAAGTGAAATATCCCCATCGACGGCGGCTGTCAATTCATCCTCAACAACGACAACGAGTTTGGCGATTCGAGAGATCTCTCTTTTGAGCAACTGAAAATTAAAAAAAAAAAAACATTCACAATTGAAAAATTTCACCAGTACTTTCAAAAATTGATTCTATGCTCATTTTTAAAGAGAATAAAATTGTCGATAAGATAGTCAATTGAGTTTATTTCGTTTTTTGTATAGTATTTGTAGATCATAGATGTAGTAGTTAAGGAGTTATACGTGAATTTCTCAAGTATCGCTGAAAAATGTTGATAAAAAATATACATGAAAACAATTAATTAATTAATTAATAGCCTTAATAATAATAGTAAATAGTAAATCATAAAAATTATATTTTTAAAGATATTAATTATTTTTTCAAAATGTCAAGTGTAAATGTAAAGGGCCCTAAACACCCCCAACCGTCGGGTCCGACAGCGGTTGGCCCGACAGTTGGATCGTGTGTAGGTTTGTCGGGTCATGAAAATTGTCAGGCCCGACGGTCGGATGGTTGGGTGGTCGGGTGGTCAGCATCCAACCGCCCTTACCCCCACCACTCCCTCTGTCGTCCAGACTTCACTACCCAAACGACCCTTCCTTTAATCTCAATTATCAATTTATTTAACATGGACGCAGAAAAAGAAGTTATCATCGAATTTCTTGATTGTTGGAAGGAGTGCCACTGTATATGGGATGTGGAAGACAAAAATTATACAAATAGACTCAGCAGATACAGATTCTCTCATGACTGTATTTTTCATTTCAATGATAGGTCCATAAAACAATCTTTATCCATCCTCATAAAATGTCGGTAATCATCTGGGGCTAACCCCTTCACAAGTTGCATATAGGTAAGTGAAACACTTCCTCTTCAGCAACCACGTCTTAGACCACACTTTTCTCTTCTTACTACCTTCATCTGAGCCCATCACTGCGCACAAAGCTACACCTACTATTTCTTGATTAACCGATAGATTCGGAGCCATTTTAATGCAAATTCACGCCACAAGCACTTACTTGTTCTATATACTGCCCTGGTGGTCGGCGACTACTGGTCTTGTCTCCTTGTCTTGTTTGGTCGGGTAGGGCAGTCGTGTCAGGAGGTCTATGGGGCCTTAAGTTTACGGAATCTGATTCAAATGAAAATCTTGTCAATTCTTTTAAGAAAAAAGTTATTTACTGCCCGATTGAACTAGGTACTTCCCAAACTACGTAGGTACTTATCTCAAAGTAAAAAAGTGTAAATGAGAATTTATTCATAATTTTAACAAATTTTACAATTTCCCTATGGTTAGTTAGTCCATCTAATATGGAATTATATTCCAATTCAACTAACTTAGCCAACAAAGCTTCAACATGCAGGTAAAAACTTATTTTTTTAAATTATTTAAAGTCGAATTAAAAGTTTCATACTAATAAGATTACTAACTAATTTCTTGTTTCTTATTTAGAATTAATAATTTCCTACACATACTATGTATAAGAGCGAATTCATTTCTCCCCAACAGAAAATTAATTGTTTCACTTCATCAATAATAGTTCGATTCTGAGCGGCAATGTAACTAGCTGTAATTTAACGAAACCACTTTCAAAATCGACCATTTCAAAATAATTAATATAATAAATAAAATAAATTAAACGCCCAATTTAATTTGTATTTAAACTTTTTCTAATATAGTTACTCAAAGAAACGTTTCATCGATTTTATAGTTCTTAAAGAATTAACTCATAAGATGTATGAATATAAAAAAATAGAAATTAGAATGCCATTCGTTGTTATGTTTTATGATTTATGATATATCTATAGATTTAAAAAAATAGTATTTTCTCAGTGAGGAGCGCATAAAATAACAAATTGACACGTGGCCACCAACTTGACTTTACCATACAGTTCTGATTAAGATTGGCCTAGATTTTAATTTTTGACCCCCTACTCCCACCCGACACTCCCCCCCCACCCCTAATTTTAGCGTCAGAAAAAAAAATATTTTCATTACCTATAGGTTTATTTTATAGTAGGTATATTTAATTTTTCTTGTTTTTTTAGTTTGAAAATATTATAATTTGAAATTTAAACCCCCCTCCCCTCGGTAATTTTGAGTCGATATGCACCAAAACTACGTGTGAGATTTGGTTTTGATGTTCCCAATAATTTTTGAGCTAGCTCGTCCACAAAATTTGGTAACAGACATTTTTACAATTCACGATTACAATACTTGACCATACCCTATCCTATAAGGTAAAATAAATAAAATGAAAGAAAAAGCGAAGAGAGTGCTTACATCGAGGAAATAGTGTCCGTCCTTTTCTTGATGTTTCACAGATGTTTCAGGAACCGGAATCGGAGTGGGTGCCAGTCTTCCAAGGTTGACTTCAGCATCATCGCGACAGACAGATTTAACTGGTCCAGAAGATGCACGTTTTCTAATAAGTATTTCTTTAAATACTAAACTAGTTTCTGAAATAAGTTGATCGAGCAAAGATTTAGTGATTTGATTCTTAATGGCAAGTTCATCTTCGTCATAATTGACCCAGTCGGACTCCTCTTCATACGATTCGACCATGACTATTTCATCTAATCTATCAACAGATTCCTGCTTTTTACGTGGCCATTTTGCCACCAATCGTTCTCTGTGGCTATCAGGTTCAAATCCTAATAAAACATTCGCCTGTC
Source organism: Forficula auricularia (assembly GCA_024734495.1). Taxonomy (NCBI): domain Eukaryota; kingdom Metazoa; phylum Arthropoda; class Insecta; order Dermaptera; family Forficulidae; genus Forficula; species Forficula auricularia. The sequence continues at coordinate 181,964 of JALMQS010000092.1, read as the reverse complement.
TCTCAATCATTGAAAGGAGCACTTGTTCAGTTTTTGGAGGAGTCTTTCGTCTTCGTACTTTACCAGCAATAGATTTAGTCCATATAGGGTCTATTACTGGAGGAAAATGCATGCCAAAAGATATTAATCCAAAGGAATCTTTAAATAATTTCACTGTTAGTTCGTATAAAAATAACTTATAGTGTCTTTCACTTTTTTCTTCTAAACTTAGCAAACTTCCTGAGTCAATAGTTAAAAAAGAAGAAGGTGGTTGAGCTTGTTCCAAACCAGATTCACCACTTTGAATCCAAATTTGATGTAAATGAGTACCAATTTGTCGTATTATTAAGCAAATGTGTTCTTTAGTATTAGGAATAGCGACAGTTTTTGGCTGACTTGGTTTAGTATATGGCGGTGCAGGTTTATCAGAAATCTCCTCTTGCAATTTCGGAATCTGAAAAAAATAATAGAAATTAATTGGCGTATACATTAATATCAGATAAAAGACCCTCTTTAATTTATTTCATGTAAATTGATAATTAAAGAAATTTCAAGATTGACATACGTAAAGGATTTGAAAATTGATTTTTTTTTGCTAGCTTTAAAAACTATAGCCCTTGCATTTCTAAACAAGAACACAGTTTCTACTACCTCTAAATAGGGCTTCTCAATCAATTTCATTGAGTTGCATGCTATGAGAGCTTTAATGGTATTGACAATCCAAACAAAAATATTCTAGAATAGTTTAGAACCGCTCGGATATTTAAATTTAGAAAATATTTATTTTACGACACTCCTAATTTACAACCCCTTTTCTTTAATTCAATCGGATTGAAAATTTGACACAACTATTAACTCATGACACTTGATAAATACATTAATTTTATTTTAAAAAATCGTTAAAGTCGTTTTTGAGAAAATAAAAAAAAACGAAATAAAGAATGGGGGGTGTAAATTAGTAGTGTCGCGATGACTTCAAATAAATGAAAATGTGAAAGTCGTGTGGTGAACTCACCAGTTGATTATTTTTAGTTACAAATGAAAACTATATAAAGAGTTTTACTAAATTCCTACTTGATAATAATTACCTGTTGATTCAGTATATGTGGAGATATCTCCACTGGATATCCAGTTCCACCTTAAAAAAAAAAAAAAAATTTAAATTATAAATTAATAGATTGGTGATTTTGTAGGATATTGATGCAAGAAGGAGTAGAATTCTAAGTCAGGATTGATGATCGTATCATGAAAAAAAGGAAGAATTTTCAGGCCAAGGTACCCATGGATGCAGGTCTTCAAGTAATGAAGGTTGTATGTGGCAATGAAGACATAAGACAATGAGATTTAATGAATATATAAAACCAAAGAATGATCTCTCTTCCTTTAGTGCTAAGGTATTGCAAAGATGCCAACTACAAGTCTAGACCTGGTTCAGACTAGTAGAGTAATTTCTATTATTCTATGAACGGCTTTTTGACTATAGGTAAGAGAATAAGAAATGAATATCGGATTTAGACATTTAAAATTATGAATTCACCGAAACTGCAAACAGTGTACGCGAGTCTTGAAAAAGCTTCACTTTTACCTCCAATTCCAGTTGGAATACGGACATGTTACCAGAAGAATGGAGACGTTTTGAGTGAGCTTGAAAAGGCTGAATGTCAAAAAGATTATTGTATCCAGGGTGGCAAGAGAGAGCTAAATTGGAGACCTGGGCCGAATTTGAGTCTAGTAAATTGTAAGAAGTTGTTTGGGTGTAAAATAGCCTCATTTGTATAGAAAGCCAAGTTTCCATTAGTGGCTTTTGCTAGAGAGTAATTTGGTCATTCCAAGTGAGGTAAGACCTAGAATGAAACCCGACATTGATAATATATCACAAAATACCAACACAAATTGTTTAACATCACATTTGCATAGGTAATATAGGAGAATATATACCTATATTTGATCAGGCTTAAGTGATTAACTCGTTATTATAACTTTTTGGATTAAAATCACATTTTGCAATACGATTAAATATATACTTATTAATATATATGTATTTAATTGTAATATAAAATGGAATTTTAATCAAAAAGTTTAAATATGAGAATATATCATTTCTATCCATAACGGCGTTCAATGTGAAATCTTTCCTTTTCTCTGGTCAGGAATCACTTCCCGAAAACCAAAAGGAGCCATTCGATCCATATTTTAATCATTTAATAATAAATAGAATCAATATTCAAATTTGTTGATAGATCTAGTGTCGCCTTTTTCAAACTACTCGGCGCAACGCTCGCCGAAAACGTAGAGAAAATCAAAATCAAAATCGAATCAGTTCTTTTTATGGAAACAGAAACATTTTAAAACTAGATATAACTTCATACAACCTCCCGCATTTTTTTACTTTCACTTAGATCAAGGCCGTAGCCAGAAAAAAATTTCAGAGGGGTTTGGGGCGTAGTTAATTTTCGGGAGTAGGGTTTGCGGAGTATAGATATACTCCATATACTCCTAGGAGTAGAAGGGACATGGCCTCCATCAGGGCTGAGCCGAATGTGTGGCGAATGTTTGCAAAAGACAGGGGTGGCCAGATCAAAGGGCAGCAAAACAGCTAGACTGACCCTCTCTCTAGACCCTAGAGTCTAACCGAGTGATTCTCAACCTTTTTAAAGCTCCCGCCCCCTTAAGGCGAGGAAAAATTTTCAGCGTCACCCTTTCAGAAAATCCTGTACGGTATGAGGATGTGATATTATAACGAGAAACTATTTAGGTGATAAAATTGAAAATGAATTGATAGATCTAATCGGCTCAAAAATAGAAAACACTATTTTAGATCTAGTAAAGAAATATAAATATTATTCTATAATCCTCGACTGTACACCAGGTGTGAGTCGTACGGAACAATTAAGTGTAATTTTGAGGTTCGTTTTATTAAACGAGTTGACGAAAAAAATTGAAATAGTTCAATATTTCATTCAATTTTGTCCTATTACTGATTCTCCTGGTGGGGGGGGGGGGGTTAACGCCCTAAGGCATCGAATGCCATTGATAAATATGACTTAAATTTAAAAATATACATACCTCGTTTCTTTAGTTTTACATAAACAGTTTCCTAAAATATTAAGAAAACATTAGTAATAGCATTTAGAAAATAGTAATTTATTAATTTAATGTAAATTCTTACCCATTTTGGGATTCTTTTTTTTATAAAAATCTTTTTTATTCTTCAGCTAATTTTTTTGCTTCTATATATTTTAAAGCCTATATAGGGGGGCAACGGCTTTCTATTGTTACATTAGCTATATTGAATTAGAGTATACATGGCGTTGCTAGGATCTTCATTTTGTAACTCCTTCTCGCATCAATTCATTAAAAAAAACCTCCAACTTGAGGTCTAATATTCATGAATAATGTAGTAAATATTGTTATAAGACAAATTTTATATAGCAATAATTTAATTCAAGGTTTTTGCACATTCGTCTCTGTGACTTAAGGGTTTAGGGCTGAGGGTGACGATTTATAATTTTATTTGTTAGGGACTATAGTTTCGAAGTTTTTCCCTTCATCCCCATGCATTTTTTTGCATTTTATCCAATGCAAAGCATGGGTAAAGTATTGTAATCGCTCTCGGGGCAAGCGTGGCTTCAAAGGGTCCTCAGGTAAAGACTACGGAACCCATGGACTCAATTAAAGTCACAAATTGTAGTATTCAATTAGGTTGAATTTTAGCACGTGGCGGTTTTGCCAAAAATTACAAGGGGTCTCGTCGAGAGGCCAAAAAGTGCGATTTTTCATTTAGTGCGTGCGGATGTATGGATGGATGTATGGATGGATGTATGTATGTATGGATGTATGTTATCGTTTTTTTGGCCCACGATTTTTTCCACACCGTTACACCGATTGAAATGAAATTGAAAACCTACCATTAGTTTAACAAAATGAAGCGCTGATTAGTTTTGGTACATATCGGCCCACAAACATTAGTACTTTATTTCAGTACTTTTTTAGTTTTTTCTAAATATCTTGAAAATGACTTAACCAATTTTGATGAAATTTAATATCCTAATTAAGTACCTTGGGGACCACAAAAAGGTTAAATAAAGTTTTTAGTAAAATTATATTTTAAAGTACTTTACTCTAGAGTAAGATGGTACTTTTTTTAATTTTTTAAATTCTTTAAAATTTATTCATTTGAAAGTTTTAATATAGCTCATTTAGCCTTGCTTAAGTAAGAATGGATAGGCTTCTCTCTGTGAAATGCTAAAAATTTGGGAGGAATTTTTATGAGTAACCATAGCAACTGCGTTGTTTTCTTATACGTTACCTTTGCTGAAGACAGAGAAATCGATTTTAAACCAAAAATAGCGATTGATTCTCATCTAGTACTTGAGGAATAATCATTCTATATTGGATTTTTGACGTTTCGGTTTTTATTAGTAACCATTGCTGAAGACATAGAGAAATCGACTTTAAACCAAAAATAGCGATTGATTCTCATCTAGTACTTGAGGAATGATCATTCTATATTGGATTTTTGACGTTTCGGTTTTTATTGGTAACCATTGCTGAAGACATGGAGGAATCGACTTTAAAATCAAAAATAGCTATTGATTCTCATCTAATACTTGAGGAATAACCATTCTATATTGGATTTTTGACGTTTCGGTTTTTATTGGTAACCATTGCTGAAGACATGGAGGAATCGACTTAAAATCAAAAATAGCGATTGATTCTCATCTAATACTTGAGGAATAACCATTCTATATTGGATTTTTGGCGTTTCGGTTTTTATTGGTAACCATTGCTGAAGACATAGAGAAATCGACTTTAAACCAAAAATAGCGATTGATTCTCATCTAATACTTGAGGAATAACCATTCTATATTGGATTTTTGACATTTCGGTTTTTATTGGTAACCATTGCTGAAGACATGGAGGAATCGACTTAAAATAAAAAATAGACATCGATTCTCATCTAATACTTGAGGAGTAACAATTCTACATTAGGTTTTTGACGTTTCGATTATTATTGGTAACCATTGCTGAAGACATGGAGGAATCGACATAAAATCAAAAATAACGATCGATTCTTATCTAATACTATAGGAATAACCTTATTGCATTCCATTTTTGATGTTTTGACTATTAATGGCAACTACTGAAAACGTGGAAGAATCGATTTAAAATCAAAAAGACTAAATTCTTTTTTGGTAAACAACTTAAGTTTGAGTTGTTTGCCATAAAAGAATTTAGTCTTTTGATTTTAAGTCGATTCTTCCACGTTTTCAATAGAGGTTGCCATTAATGGTCAAAACATCAAAAATTGAATGCAATAAGGTTATTCCTCTAGTATTAGATGAGAATCGATCGTTATTTTTGATTTTAAGTCGATTCCTCCATGTCTTCAGCAATGGTTACCAATAATAATCGAAACGTCAAAAACCTAATGTAGAATTGTTATTCCTCAAGTATTAGATGAGAATCGATGGCTATTTTTGATTTTAAGTCGATTCCTCTATGTCTTCAGCAATGGTTACAATAAAAACCGAAACGTCAAAAATCCAATATAGAATGGTTATTCCTCAAGTATTAGATGAGAATAAATCGCTATTTTTGGTTTAAAGTCGATTTCTCTATGTCTTCAGCAATGGTTACCAATAAAAACCGAAATGTCAAAAATCCAATATAGAATGGTTATTCCTCAAGTATTAGATGAGAATCGATGGCTATTTTTGGTTTAAAGTCGATTCTCTATGTCTTCAGCAATGGTTACTAATAATAACCGAAATGTCAAAAATCCAATATAGAATTGTTATTCCTCAAGTATTAGATGAGAATCGATGGCTATTTTTGGTTTAAAGTCGATTCCTCTATGTCTTCAGCAATGGTTACTAATAATAACCGAAATGTCAAAAATCCAATATAGAATGGTTATTCCTCAAGTATTAGATAAGAATCAATCGCTATTTTGGTTTGAAAGTCGATTTCTCTATGTCTTCGCAATGGTTACCAATAAGAACCGAAACGCCAAAAATCCAATATAGAATGGTTATTCCTCGACTTTAAATGAGAATTATTTTTTGAATTAATTTCAATATGAACTACAAATTGCAAGTGATATCTGATTAATAATAAAGGAACAAACATATTAATATTTCAAATGAATTTGGAGAAAGTTTAGCAACGATCCGTTGCAGTTTATTTATAAATATTTTTATTTCGAGATTCGTTTGTAAGATTACGAATAGTGTACTCCATTCGTTGAAACTTGTATACTAAATCAAATTTAAAAATTAAAAATATATATAGAATCTTATGAAAAATGTCCCGGTTCGGACATTTATCAATCTAATCACCTAATCTGGGGGCACAGGGGCAGTGCCCAAGGGCGGATCCAGAAATTTTTTATAGGGGGGGGGAGATATTAAAAAAAATACAAGAATATATCAATATTTTTAATGTATTTTAGTAGGAAATTCAATTAATGAATGTTTATTTACAAGAAATACGCTTACATTCTAAAGAAATATTACACTTAAACCAGGGGCGGTATCACTGTTTCATTTTATGGGATCATGTACCGGATCTCCCCCCCCTCTACACCCCCCGGTGAAAATTTTGAAATTTTTGCTTCAAAAGTAGTTTTTAGAGGCGATTTTGACCCTCTGTAAAATTAAAAACAAACAAAAAGAGCGCATGAAGAAAGGGAAAATATATAGGTTTACCTACCTATTAAATGTATATATTATAGCATACTTGGACTATAGTTCACTAATTGAGTTCTTCATATTTAACAAATTGGTTGAGACTACTAATGTAAAATAGATATTTTTAAAAATTAAATAAAAATTTACTTACAGCTTCTTTAGTCCAGGCAAATTACGATTTTAACAGGAAATAATTTCCGGTAAAGAATTTATTTCTGGAATACCTTTATTGGTACTCCAATATTACTACCCTAAGTATTTTTCCCAAATCTGTGATGTGGAAATTTTTCTACGTGCCTCAAAATGAGAAAATTTCGGAGTTTTTTCAGTTTTTCTTGAATAACTCTAAAACGGCTTATCAAATCAAAAAGATCTTTATTAGATAAATTAAAGCTCTTTAAATTTCCCGTGAAATTCAAAAAATTCCATCTATTTAGGTTCAGTCTACCAGTACTAGCGTTTGTCAAAAAACAGCCCCCGGGATCACTTTTGAATATCCCTAAAACTCGTACTTTTTTCGATTTTTCCCCATTTTGACCATGAAGGAGCACGTTTCCAACAAAGACGAGGCTATACATTTTTAAACTAGATTAAATTTGGTACAATTTAAACAAAGTTTCATCTTAATTGGATAATGGTAACATGAGGTTGAAGTTTTGAAAAAATGCAATTTTTTGCAAATAATCGCAGTTTTTCCTTCATAAAATGACTCATTCTAGAAACTTGATTCCTATCTCATTGTATAGAAAATTTTATTTACTTGAACTTTTACTTGGACAACTTTTTTGATAAAACTCTTAGATTTATAGATATTCTACATTTTCCGGACAGGATATGATCCGAATCCTCAAAAGCAATTGAAAATGCTGGATATCAATAAATCCAAGAGTTTTATCAAAAAAGTGGTCCAAGTAAACGTTCAACTCAACAAAATTTTCTAGACAATGAGATAGGAATCAAGTTTCTAGGATGAGAAATTTTATGAAGGAAAAATTGCATTTTTTCAAAACTTCAACCTCATGTTTCTAATATCCAATTAAGATGAAATTGGATTTAAATTGTAGCAAATTTAATCTAGTTTAAAAATGTATAGAATTGTCTTTGTCGAAAACGTGCTCCTTCATAGTCAAAATGGGGAAAAATCGAAAAAAGTACGAGTTTTAGGGATATTCAAAAGTGATTCCGGGGGCTGTTTTTTGACAAGTGCTAGTACCGGTTTTACTTAACCTAAATAGATGAAATTTTTAAATTTTACGCATAATTTAAAGAGCTTTGAATTTATCTAATAAAGATCTTTTTGATCTGATAAGCCGTTTTTGAGTTATTCAAGAAAAATTGAAAAAACTCCGAAATTTTCTCATTTTGAGGCGCGTAGAAAAATTTCCACAACAGAGATACAACACAGATTTAGAGGAAAAATTTAGGGTAGTAATATCGGAGTACCAATAAAAGGTATTCACCAATAAAATCTTTACCGGGAATCTGATTTACATAGCTATAGGGATGAACAACGATCTTCAATTGATTTAAAAGAAAATTTCTTACATTCTTTGATATTAAATTTATAACTCTGAAAGTTATAATAATCAAGTACCTGGAGGCACCGAGCGATGCTCGGTAACTTCTTCCTTCAGTTAAAACCTTTATTTTAATATTATTTTTAAATTAATTTAAAATTCTGATAAAAAGGTCGATTTTTATTTGAGAGCCGTTTTCAAATTAAAAAAAATACAATTATATATAGTATTCGCCCACTATACCCCCCCCCCCCCCCCCGCTTGACCCCACCCCCGAAACCCCGCCTACCCCCGAATCCCCCACCACTGCACCCCAGCTCCTGCACCTGTTTTGATTCAACCATATGATTCATTTTTATTCATCCAATTGTTAATAAATAAAACCTATCAAAATGTGTTGTTTTTTCAGAAAATTGAGACCTGCTTATGCGAAATATATTTTTAAATAAATTCTTGATTATTTTTTATTCTATTAAATAAATAAAGCTATTTATAAAAACAATTATAAAACGTTTATTAATATTTCTAACGTTTAGGTTGAACAAAATATGTTAAAGACCACAATCACAATACTTCTTCAAGGCCCATTGTCTGCCTGAGCACAAAATGAAAAGGGAAACCTTTTTTTAAAACCCTAAGAATGGGATTTGTCTACCTGAGAATAATTAATTTGATTACGAAAAAACCCATCAAAAACAATTTTGTCGAAGATGAGACCGTGACAGATCGAATTGTCACCCCCAAAACCCCCTAACCCGTGAATTTCATCAAAATCGGTAGAGTCGTTTTCAAAATATAACCAAGATACAAATATATAAACAAACAAATATTTATACAAATAAATATATAATTTTTGCTCGTTTAATAAGAGTAGATAAATTACACAAAAATCTTCTTGCCAAACTGCCAGCTCTTCTTCGGATTCACACCAACTCTTCGCCAAATGGATAGAAAGCTTTCTGACAAACCGAAGTATAAAAGTTGTGGTGGATGGAACATCATCTGAATCGTTCTCCACAAACTCTGGTGTTCCCAAAGGCTCCGTAATCTCCTCCACACTCTTCCTAATTTATATAAACGACCTTTTCGATCAAACGGCAAACCCCACTCATTGTTACGCCGACGATAGCACTCTACACGGCAAACCCTCACTCCCGAATAATCGAATCAATGTTACCTCCTCAATTACTCTCGACCTAGACAAACTGAATAAATGGGGCTCACAAAATTTAGTTAACTTCAATTCAAACAAGACTCAATGTTGTCTAATTTCTAGGCGCGAAAATAAAGATTTCCCTGATATTCACTTCGATTCGAATACCCTAAAAATGTGTGACAGCCTATCCATGCTGGGCGTCTCTGTCGCATCTGACCTGTCTTGGAATGAACACATCTCCTCTGTGGCAAAATCTGCAGCAAGGAAGATTGGCTTCTTATTCAGGTCCAAGCGATTTTACAAACCCCCACAACTTCTCACCATCTACAAGGCCCAAATCCGCCCCTGTCTCGAATACGGCTCTCATCTGTGGAGAGGTGCCTCAAAATACTCTCTTGCTACCCTGGATGCAATTCAGAAACGAGCCGTCAGGCTAATTGACGATTCTACCCTCACCGACTCCCTCGACTCGCTGGCTCATCGAAGAGATGTCTCTGCCCTTTCCCTTTTCTATAGATACTATCACGGCAGGTGCTCTGATGAGATAAAATCAATAATTCCCCCAAAGCATGCTTTGCACGTAGCACGCGTTTTGCCGACTCCCAACACTTTCTCGGGGTCAAACTAGAAAAGTGCCGGACCACTTCATTCGCCAATACATATATCCCCATGACTTCAAGGAACTGGAACTCTCTTCCAGCCTCTATCTTTCCCAGCACCTATAATCTTCAAACCTTCAAAACCGGAGTGCATAGACAAGTGAAAACCTGGAAAAAGTTCGAAAATTTCGATGTTTTTCGGCCACCAAAACTTATCCCCCACACTTTCGAGGTCGCGAACTTAGATTTGGCATACCCACACTATACCAAGCGATCATAGAAAAAAAATCTTTTCGCCAAATTAATGTAAGCTGAAACACTTTTGGATCCTCTATTTACTAGGCTGCAAATCAAATTAGACCGAGAAAAGGCCGTGCTGGCTAATAAATATGCCCAAGGTGTAAATAATTTTAATCGACATTAGGCATCCCAAATAAGAGTTATATGGGTTTGCGACGGATTCTGGCTGGTGCTAAATTTTTGAGGACCTAACATCACGAAAATGTTGGATTTTTTTCAGATTTTTGCTTATAACTCGAAAACCATGCAATCTACCGAGAATTACACTCTTACCAAAATGAAAGACCATAACGTTAAATAACAATTTGTTTGACTAAATCTGCTGCGCCATGTTTGATGGCTGCATAAAAGCTTAGAAACACTTCTTTTACTTCTATATCAAATGGCTGTCCATTTTCCGATCTGGTTATTACTGCATACCTCACAACAATGCTTAGCTGATCTACCTTCGATATGTCCTGTGTCGTATCCATTATGATGGCGAAAAATGGTGACGCCCTAATTTGTTCTAGTAAATGGGTTTCGAGTTTGGTCCCCAAGCTCTCAATCATTTAATTCTGAATTGTTGAAGTTCGATCGAGATTTTCTGGTAAGGATTCGAGGGCCCCCTGATCTTGAGGGCCCCGGGGCACTGCCCCGCCTAGCCCCTAGGTAGCTACCCCACTGGCCCTATCTACCATTGTATTAGAACCATTTTTAAGAATATCTATTGATCGTCCATCTCCACTATTCTTTTGTATGAAAAGAAGATAACACAATACCCATATGGTATACACTTGTGATTTTTTCAACCCTTCCTATAAACTATCGATGTATATTTAAAAAACTCTACCCTAGTCGCGTATTCATATAATATAGTTGATACAATTTGATGGCTGTATATGAATATAATTAAGTAATGGAGAGGGATTCAGCCAATGGGTAGCCTCTGCTGAATAAAAACTCCCAATTATAGAAAACGTTTCGGCTTTAATTAAATAATGCCATCATCAGTTCCTAAGAGCTGAAAAAAGCGATAGAGCACACTTGTAAAATTACAATAAAAATTGTTTACAAAAAAATCCAAAGTTTTTAATTACAAAATTATATCTTACAGTATTAGCGACACAATTAATTTTATAAATAAATTGTCCGCAGGCAGAGTTGTTGTGGATTTTATCATAATATATACAAAATTATATGAATTACAAAATGGTACATAAATCTTGGTGTGCTCTCACTTGATATGGGCAACGTCTCAAGTACAAATATAGCAAATTTCAATTTCATTCAATTAATAATAATAATAATTATGAGGACATTGATCTAATTAGGATCACTGACCCCTCACAAACATCTCTTAATTAAAAGATTTCTCAAAATAATTAACAAACATTAAGAATAACAAAAATTCGAATTCAAAATGACAATATATAAAAATAAAAATAAAAAATAATTTTTTTTCTTCTCTACCTTTTTACAATTCTTTCGCCCCTTTCTCAATGTTTATTATACCTGGGCATCAGTATTTGTCAATATTGACAAGTAAGCATTGCTAAGCCCAATGCAATCAGTTTGAAAATTAAGAGCCCTTTGCCCATATGTCTTAATAAAGCATTTTTCGGCCAGCATACGCTTATAATTGTTCCCCAATCTCATCAAGATGACAGCATCATCAAACTCAAATCCATGGGAGGTGTCGATATGGTGTGTGCTCAGGGCTGTCGAAGCTTTTTTATTTATTACACTTAATTCATGCTCTCTTTCCGCAAAGAAAAATGCGAGATGTTTGACCCACATAAACACTTGTAGGTTTCGGGCAATCGCGGCACTTAATTAAGTAAATCACATTATGTTGTTCGTGGGGTGGAACTACATCCTTGTTATTAAATAAAAAGGACATATTGCAGTTGATGCCAAGGCCGTGCGTACATTAGTAGTTCTTAAATATTTTTTGAATTTTTTCGGACAACCCTGGCATATAGGTGAGAGAGAAAAATGGTCCATCCCTGAGAGAGGGTACAGATGGGGTAGGATCAATAAGCTGCTTCTCCCTTCTTCGACGAAAATTTTTAATTACAGAATTAATGACCCGCAATGGATAAGAGTTCGAGGAAGCCACCATCCTAAAATCATCAACATTCCTCGCAACGTAGACGTCAAATAATAGATAATTTAGCATATTCTTTTATTTTTATAAACGAATGACACTTTGACTTAGCCTTAAACATTTTAATTTTATATCTTATACAAGTTAATACAAATTATCTAAAACAGAAATACTACATCAAATAAGAAAATAGGTTGATAAAAAGAACTACGGCTTCCGAGAGGTTTGAAACTAGGTAATAGTTTTATGATGTGTTGGAATTCTCGCTCAAGAGTGGATAGGAACCATAGATAAAGTAGATATAGATGGGGAACTCGCGCCTGCTCTATTGACCTTCTTATTTTTGCCGTTCCGACCGATCGCTAGTATCGCAAACACACCTATACACATTCAGAGAAGCAGAAAAAATATACAAAGGGTGGCATAAACAATCACTAAGAGAATTTTTTTATTAGAAAAAACAAAATGAAAAATCGCAAAAAAATGGAAAAATCTCAAAAAAATTAAAAAATTAAAAAAAAAATTAAAAAAATGGCAAAAAAGGCACCATAAAAGGCATTTTTTTTTCAAAAAAAGGCGCGGATTTGAAAAAAAGCCAAAAATGGCGGTAAAAGGCATTTTTTAAAATCTACAAATGTGATTGATTTTTAGATCGGTGGACATATCAAAAAAAACTTGAAAAGGCTCAAAATTGAAAAAAGGCAAATGCCTTTTTTTGCGCTCTCTACTCATCATATCCAAGAGGAAAGTGTTCTTCAGTCGAATGTCCTTATCATACAGGTATTTAACTATTGTTAATGAAAAAATTAATTAATAAAGACAATTTTAAAGGGTCTAATGGGAATTTATAGGGTCAGAGGAGGAATTTCATAAAGATCAAATTCATTCGATAAAGCACAAGGATTCAAAAAAGGTTGAGAAAAAATCCATAGCCACACTTACGCAGCCAGTAAGTTTTACTATTTATAAGAATTTTACTAAACATTCATATATAATTTAATATTTTCTTTAATTATTTTAGTTAATTATTAATCACATTTCGATCAATACAATTCGACAGAATTTACCAAGAAAAAAAAATATGAATTCGCTTGCTTTAAAGGATTTTCAAATATAACTAATAATATAATAAGTAATATAAAAATAGAATTTGAATTTATTTTAAATTGTGATTAGGATAAGGAACACAATAGAAGATATACTTGACTGATTTTTAGATGGCCACCTTGAAAGTCCTCATTTTTCCAAAGGCCGATTATAAATTAGTTGCTTTAAAAGAAAATAAATTTCAATGTCATTTAAAATTATTTAAACTTTTCATTTTTATTAGGAATTTCCATTGGGAAAGTTTTTCTTTTTCTTTTGTAATATTTTTTTTTTTTAATTAATATGACGAGTAGGTTCTTTATAAGATTTTTATTTTTCAAAAAGATGATATTCCATAAAAAAGTTCTACAAACATTTTAGATCCTAAGTCGTTCACATTTTTTTGAATATCCCACATGGCCCGAAAATTTATTTTTCCTGTTTGTAATTTATTTACATGAGTCCGAGAGAGGCTTTGTTGGTTACCGGGATGAAAATCATATTTTGAATCGTAGCATTGCAAAATTATAAATTACCATTTATTAAAATCACTCATCCGATGTAATTTCATTTCGGACAGAAAAACAATTAATTTTCGTTCCTTACTATGAAATTGGAATAGTTTTTCACAGTACTCTACTTAGTAGAAAGAAAATATTTTTTCTAATAGTATATATAATTCCATGGATTTGAATTTTCCTACAATCTGATTTTGTTGTTTGTAAGTCTCTCTATTCCTTCTATAAAAGATTTGTAGCTTCTAAACTAATGAAGCTAGGAACTTGAAATTTGGCATGTAGTTCGAGATTCACAAAAAAGACAAATCAGCAAAGTAAAAAAAAAAATTGATGCTCCTCCCCCAATCATAAAACTGCAAACACCAGAATAAAAACCGCAGTCCCCATATGTGGATAGATTTTTTTAAATCTTAGTAAACATCCAATTTTGTAATTTTTATTTTGATGCCCCAACCTATGAGCATACAAACTCGCTTCGTAGTGTGTTTTCCCCCTCTCCTCTAGCTTTGCAACTCTCTGAGCTCTCTTCCTGTTTCCGTCTTTCAGACGACATATAATTTTCAATCTTTCAACAGCCGCATCCACTTGTACCTTCAACTCCTACCCAATCTCTGAAATTTCTTCTTCTCCTTCTTTTCCCGATTCAAAGGTCCATCCTGGCCTATACATGATGCACCAACATCCTTTTACATTAATATCATTATTTAAAAAAATAACAAAATAGAATAACTAAATAACTTAGTAAATAGCTTAGTTCGAGTACTTTCGGAAAATTATTTTGATTGATGTAAAATCAGATAGGTGACAAAAACTTCGGATACCTTAGTATACGAGTCCTACCTACTTGACCGATTTTTTATTTATAGGTAGGTATATATACTTGGTAACAGTAGCGAATAGAGTCAAGACAAGTTGCAACATGAGCAAATTAATCAATAGCAATAATAATTTTTTTTAATGCAATCGAATGCAAGAAGGGTGCACCAGTAAAGATGCAGCCCCTATGGATCTCGAAAGACCCTTGCATTACCGAAGAGAAGGAAAAGTTGATTAAGTGAGGGGTGGAGACGTAGGTGTTTATGCACTCGGGTTTTGAAGATTTGAAGATTATAAGTGTTGGGGAAGATGAAGGCTGGGAGAGAGTTCCAGTTACTTGAAGTCATGGGGATAAATGTATTGGCGAATGAAGTGGTCCGGCACTTTTCTAATTTGACCGCGAAAGAGTGTTGGGAGTCGGCAAAACGCGTGCTACGCACAAAGCATGCTTTGGGGGGGGGGGGGGAATTATTGATTTTATCTTAATGAACCTAGGTGGAGCCGGGACCTGCCCAAAATCATCTACACTATAGGTAAATGTAAATTCAGGAAACCTAATATAAAATAAGTTTTAATTTGGTTTAGTTTTACTATATTACGATATTTTTATATCATTATATAAGCATACCAACATTATTTTAAAACATTTTTGATTTTTTTCAAAAACATTCTTTTTTTTTAAGCTTTTCGGAAAAATTTCAGGGCACGTTCCTACTCAGTGAGTGATATAAACACAAATAATTTAGAGCCAAGGGGATTGATCAATTTAGATTTAGATAAAAGATTTAATTTATTTTCCAAATATTATTATTATTAAGATTGGAGTAATTTTTGGAGACGGACTGATAAGTGAATTAAGTGGATATTGATGAGGCAGGCCAAAAAAAGAAGAAGATAATTTACACTATCTTTTTATTCATAAAACCGACGTTTCGGAGGCTATACCCTCCTTCTTCAGGGTTTTGAAATTCATAAAACCGACGTTTCGGAGGCTATTCCCTCCCTTCTTCAGGGTTTTGAAAAGTCAGAAGAGAGGGAATAGCCTCCGAAACGTCGGTTTTATGAATAAAAAGATAGTGTAAATTATCTTCTTCTTTTTTGGACCTGCATCAATATCCACTTAATTATTATTATTGATCAAAGTCAAGGATGGGAACTAAAAATGTATTGGAGCAAGAACGGAGCTAAAATGAAAAGTAAAAAGAAAGATAGATGGGATGAAAATTTAATAACTATTTTTAAAATTACCTGTATTATGTATATATGATAATTCTTGTATATATCGATATCTAAATAAATATTCGGATCATTCCGGAAATACGTTGTATATTTATTAGGCTAGATTAGAAATTATCTTAGAATTTATAAAATGATGAACGATTTTATTAAAAAAAAATAAAGAATATTTATAAAATTAAGCTAAGAATGTTATGATTTATAATATATTTCTAAAATAAAAAAGATCATCATTTTTTGTAATTTGATGATAATTTCCAATCTTTACGTAGAAAAATATAAATATAAAATTTCTAAAATATGTAGATTTTATGAATTAAAAATAAAAGAAATCACTTTGTATCTGAATGATAAAATAAAAGAAAAATTAAAGATTCAATTTACATATAAACTTCCATCATTCAAACCTTAAATCTTCTTTCTTTTTCTCAGCAATATACGAGTTTTAGTCTTTAGACATAGGTATATGTAGGTCTAGCATTTTTAATCATTTAAAAAAAATAGATAAACAGATATTTTTTCAAAATTCCATATAAAAATAATTTTTATTTAACATAAAAATTAAAAAAATTAAAAAAATATAAATTATCGCAAAAAATTAGGCTTTAACTGGAAACGAAATTTTGATATTATTTTTTATCTTGATTTCTTTTTTCAATTCATTAAATTTTTAAATTGAATTCTATTTACATATAAATAAATAATTCGAGATGAGTGTTGGTTCGAACGTCCACTTAAAATATTTATTCCAGAATTAATTTGTGCATTTCAAAAACAAAATATATGTTAAAATAAATAAAAAAATAAATAAAAAGAAATTAACTAGAATGAAATATATTGCACATAACAAGCCTTTTAATTTGAAATAAATTCTTTATTAAAGTTGACTTTTTATTATAATTAAAAAATAATGTAAAATAGTTTATAAAATAAAATTCATGGTAAATAGCCAAGAGAACTTTCAAGATCTGATGCACCTATATTATTTAAGCGTGATGAAGTAGAGCAATTTTGCTGCTGAGTTTGAGCGTTTCTGGAATACAAAAAGCATTCATTTGGATCTAGCGTGGAATAGAAGAGCTCACTATCGTGGGGCCCACTGGAGTTTTCTTGATGATGATGGTGATTACTCGTAGTTGACGGTTGGTTCATCATCGCTGCGGCAATTTCAGCCGATTTCTTCACAGAGAGAGCTTCGTGATGGGTATTTGATGAATGCGAATGCGAATTTAACTTGGATTGGGAAGTTGATGGATCCAGTGAGTCGTTATTTGCACCCATGAAAATTATCCGACCTTTAGGGTCCCTCGCTGAGACGACAAGAATCTTATTCGATGCTGATGGAGGCGAATCCCTTTAAACAAAATTATTTAATTATTTTAATTCTAAAACTAATCTATTACATTTAATCACTAAAATAAATTTAATTTTTTTAATTTATAAAATTTGTTTAGTTAAACTCCTTCACTTAGTAAAAAACAAAATAAATAGGTAAAAAAAATTCAAGACATTTTTATATTAAGAAGTTTTTTTTTTAATGCAATCGAATGCAAGAAGGGGCGCACCAGTAAAGATGCTGCTCCTATGGATCTCGAAAGACCCTTGCATTACCGAAGAGAAGGGAAAGTTGATTAAGTGAGAGGGTGTAGACGTAGGTGTCTATGCACTCTGGTTTTGAAGGTTTGAAGATTATAAGTGCTGGGAAAGATGGAGGGTGAGAGAGAGTTCCAGTTCCTTGAAGTCATGGGGATATTAGTATTGGCGAATGAAGTGGTACGGAACTTTTCTAATTTGACCGCGAAAAAGTGTTGGGAGTCGGCGAAACGCGTGCTACGCGCAGAGCATGCTTTGGGGGGAATTATAGATTTTATCTCATCAGAGCACCTGCCGTGATAAATTGCATCCAGGGTAGCAAGAGAATATTTATCTTCTCCATAGATGAGAGCCGTATTCGAGACAGGGGCGGATTTGTAGGTGAGAAGATGTAGGGGCGTGAAAAATCGCTTGGACCTGAATTTATTACTAGTTTTGGCAATGTTTGGCACATCAGAAATTTGTTAAAATTAGAAAGAAATTTTTTACTCCACAATGAATCTTCAGGGACAAAGCAGAAGGAACACAATAGGTCAAAAACAGCGCAATATGAACTAAAAAAAATTCTTTGCAATTGGCGTAAAAAATCGACAAACTAATGGATTTGTCAATTGGTTTATACCTGTGACTTTTAAAGACTGGAACTCACTAACTGCCACTGTCTTTCCCGAACTACAACCTTCAGTTTTTTAAGACGTGGATCTACAGGTACCTTCGAGGCCAACTTAATCTCTAAAATTTCTTCCTCTTCTAATTATTTTCACGGTGAATAAGTTATAGGGATTCACCTTTCTGGTGTAGCCCCTTTTCGCAACAAAATTATTAAAAGAAAAAAGTAAAAAGAGAAAAAGTACTCTCATTTCTTTGCCCTTTCGTTATAGAGTGCCGGAGTCAACCATGTACACAAAAGTATTTTTGAATATCAAAATATATACCTTTGTATATCGTCAGTACTATGACTTCGTCGTCTAATATTAAGTTTAGATGATCCAGCACTTATGGAAGGAACTCCAGCAAAGCGTCCTGTTAAAGGAGTTGCCAAATATTCGAGGCTTGAAGATATTCTTCTTTGCCGATTTGAAAGATTATTTTCCGGCTTGATATATCAAAATAACAAAACGTAATAGTTATATAAGCTCATACGTATAATTAATAAGCTCATATAAATCTTTTAAACCTTTGATTTTACCTCTTTGGAATAGTTATTATTTAAACGCCTCACACGTTCATGATGCGCTTGTGTTTGAAGAATTTGTTGTTGTTGTTGTTGATGATGTAAAATTTTTTGTAGCAATAGCATTTATCTGATTCTATGCATGAATCAGTGCTACAATTACATGAGGTCAATGAATAATTGTGACGATCTCTGTAACGGATTTAATGAATATTTGAAATTATTTGGAATCAAAATTATTATAAATACAAATTTGAAATTAATGAAACTCAAAGATAATTTTTACTTTGCACTCTCGCCTTGACTGCAATAACATCTCGTTCCACACGATTCAGAATCAAAACTACACTCACTACAACTGAAATAACCTGATGTAGAGCGATTTTGAAGACCTTAAAAAAGTAGAAATTTCTCGTTTTAATATTTCTATCTATATATATTATGTGAATAGGAAAAGCGTGTCAGCTAGTCAATCAAATAAAAAACAAATAATTCTTGAGACGTTTTGGACAAATGAGATGATTAATAAAAGTGATTAAAAATAAATTTAGAAAGAAAATTATATTTTTAACGCGTCAATGAGAGACATCCTAGGGTTTCAAGTGCTAAATTCCACATATCGTCGGAGAGTGTAAACCTGCTAACTCCATTTTTTATAATATATATGACATATTAATACCGTTCGAAAGAAAAAGAAATGCAACATCGTCCAAGTAAAACTGCTACTTAAAATTACGATCGTAAGTTAAAGAAAAAAAATGTGAAAAATATTTTTTTTCCATAACAACAATATTAAATTTTGTTTGTTTTTTCTCTGCCCTGTAAAATTTCCTTGTTGTGAGTTAGCAGGTTTACTCTCTAAGGGTCTAAGGCGACGATATAATTAAAATATAATAAATGAACAAATACAATAAATTTTATATGTGATCATAGGTAGCACTATTAAAATGTTTATATTTTGAGATTATTATTGTTATATTAATAAATAAATGATGAAATAATTATAAATGTTTTTAGCTATATGACTGAAGATGGAAAAATAAAATTTGGCAGAAACGTGTTAAGAATAATTTTTTTGTTTTTCTTTACTTCGCTGATATAACTCTTTTCCCTTTCACATAATCTTATAGAACAACTTAAAATAATTGTGATTACATAAAGATATTTTGGTTTAATTTATAAATTAATACATACCTCGAGGATTATTTTTTGCTTTCATCCTATTTTTAACAGCAGCTTTTGTCCCACTGGAATGTCCACTAACCCCCGCCCGATGGAGACAATAATCCCGGCCGAGTCCGCTGCTTGTGCTTGATCCTCCAAAGCTAGAATAAAAAAAATATTAATTGATTGTTATTAGTGAGATATAGCGCGATGATGATCTACCTATGTCGCCGTTTTGGAGTATCCTGTTGAGGTGTTATAGATGGATAAAGAACTGAAGTAAATTCTAAATTGGCTGCTCTACTGGCTCTTAATTGTCGCACGGATTTACCGAAAACTCGTCGAAAAGCGAATCCAACCGGAACCCCTATAAATTAATACATATTTTATAATTTTTTAATTTAATACAATAGATATATGATGTGTGCCTTTTAATTATAATCTCTTTTTCTTTGAAATTATCCATCCTGATTTTCACCCTTAAACTTAAAAATAATCAAATAAATGTTATGCCTGCCAAAGCAAAAATTTGCACACGCTCAATAAACTCATTTTGATGGTACTTGAAATAAAATGTATATGTATGTACTCTTTGAAAATCATAATACTAGATAGATCTTCTTCAAGCGCCTTTCGATTCTGAGCGTCGGCGATTACTATGGAGTTCTCTACTATCCATTGTAATTTTTCTGGGAAAATTTTTCGCAGATTTCCCATTGCCCTCTCCCTTGATTTAGTGATAAAGATGAAAACTGTTCTGACTAAAGCAAGATTCAGATTTGATCCCGAATAAACTCGATCCGAAGTCAAGCATCTTAGCCACTGCTCTATCGTAAAAAAAGAAAAAAAAATGAAATGGACTTTTTGGCACTTAGCTAGGTGTTCACTTAACTCTACACTTATTTTTCCATAAAATGTAAAATGATCAATAATAACATGATATGGGTAAAAAATTAACTAGGCTAGTGTAACAGACCAAGCTTCGAATTTAAAGTACTTTCTTATGATATGTATCTCCATTAGTATCCTACTATAATAATCTTAATATCTAGAATTGATAAGTTGACATATAAATGTTAACCGCATGAACTTGTGGAAGGTGTCCACTGATAGGAAGAAAGAAAAAGAAGACAAATAATTAAAAAAAAAAAAAAAATAATCAAATATTATGTAAAATTTTGATTGAAGTTGTATAAATCTTAAATATAAGACTGATATTACTTATTAGCTGCTGGGCAGCTAGATTGTAATTGTTATAATAATAATAAAAAATATATATATAAATGTTGAAATTTTGTTTAAATCAGATAATTAATTATAAATATTTATTGGTGAATTTAATCACAAAAAATCATGCTTAAGGACTTTCCCTAATAAATCGATTTTCTTGAAATCCTTTTAAAACTTTGAATACCTATATTTATAAGTGTCCTTTATACGTAGAAATTTTTTTCAATAGTCCTTGCGGCACTAAATTTGTAAATATTGGCCTTTGAAATTTGCATATTTAACACGCGAATCCTATCCCGATTGATGTTAAAGCGACTGTTTCATTAAATTACAATCGTAATTTTCTTGAAATTATTTTGAAAAACTTAGAATCATTAACTGAAGATATAACAAATATTTTTCTGTTAAAACAATTGTATCAATTGGTATTCGTTTTGTCTGAAAAATGTTAAAAATTAGGTACTTTTGATGGTTTTCATTTTTTCTCTCATGGCATGGCAAGTGAAAGATGGCGACTTGGCAACGTCGCACCAAAATCACTCAATTTTTCCATATCTAAAAAACATCTGCAGCTGGTGCATTTGAAATTTTTAGCTAATTCTCTCAACCTAATTATACTGTTCACATCTGGAATTTTGCATTGAGCTGTTTCATGAAGAGTTTTTTTTTTTTTATTTTTTTGTCTTTTAGCGTTCGTAAGAATTCAATGTTGCCAGATCCGAGAAACGACGCAGTAAAAATATTTTTGCCTTTCTGCTCATATGGGAGTAGGGGAGAGAGCGAACTGCTTCTGAGCTTTATTAGGGAACGTCCTTAACAGCTACATATCCAAGATGATATATATATATATATATATATTTATGATATATATATATATATATATATATTTAAAGTTTTAACTTTCGCTTTCATTTAAATGTTAACATATAAACATTCTAAATAAAATTTATTATTGAAAAACTGAACAAAATTCATCTGTTTCGATTCCTCAAAGAATCAGACAGATGAGAATTGTAGTAAATATACTATGTATATACCTATATAATGCAATATTATATAATTTTTACTAAAAGAGTTAATATTAGCTTAACATTTAACATGTACTTAATATTATATTATAAAAATAATTTCAAGTTTTTTAATCTATAAAAATAAATGTTAATAAAAATAATAATTTACTTGGTCTTTTTTTGGTACTTCTTCTTTCCAATTTTTTTGGTTGACGACGCATAATCAATTTACTTCGTTGATAAAGTTCATCCTTAGTGAGGGTCATGGCGAGTTTCATTAGGAACTCTTTATAGATGGGTTTAAGATCATTGAACGACATACCCTGTTCAAAAATATCTTATTTAATTAGATGATAATTCATAAGCCAAGAAAAAAATGAAAATTTGCATAAATTCAGAAGCAGTAATTTTTCTCGATTTTTAGTGCATTAGCTGGAAGCTTCTTTAATAAATAATATACAATTAATAATGATAATTTTTAAATTAAAATGTGCTCTTATGAAGTTAAAATCGATTAATATATTTCATGAACTTTCGTTCTCTAAAAGTCTAAAAGACTCAAATTGAACATTATTGTGCCCTAACATATGAATTTTTCTTCCACAAAGTTTTTTTTTACCAATCTAATTAGAACTTGCTCTTTAGCAATCCTATTTCTTTCCAACATTTTCATGACCCTCTAATGCAGGGGTCGCCAAACTTTTTTGATCATCGACCCCTATCTAATTTTTCGAAATCTCCATCGACCCCCATAAAAGTAATTTTCTGTTAATTAAAATAAAACTCTATTATATACTGTAATGTACATTTATTTTGTGATTTTAAACATTTATTAAATTAATAGTACATTAAATTGTGTAAAACAATAGTTTTATGAAAAATATATTAGTGATGAAATTTAATGATTTTCCCAGAAATAAGTTATACATATTATTAAATAATATTTATTAAATAATAAGTAATTATAAATAAGTAGAAATAATAAGTAAAGTAACTACAGATGTATTGCTTCTTAATCAATGAGATGGGTGTGCCTGGTGTTTTTTTGCAAGGTTCGCTATATTGGGTTCAAAATTGGTCAATTTTAATCTTAAATCCCCTCGAAACTCCACATTTAATTTATTTCTGTACTTAGTTAAGATTGAATTTACGTGACTGAAACCGGCTTCAACCATATAGGAACTTGGAAATGCTAGCACAAATGGCTGAGCTATATCGTAAAGTTTTACATAATTTTGCATTATATTTATATTTGTCCAAAATTTGCTTATTGTTAAATTTTTAAGAAGCGTCCTTGATATTAATGATATTAAGTCAATTATAAAAAAATTCACAAATTTTACATGCTCAATTAGGTATGTGTGATTTGCGTATTAAGAACTGTTTTTTCTTCGACCCCCAATAGACCCTTTCGATCGGATCGACCCGCGCTTTTGTTAAATAGACCCCTGGGGGTCTGTATAGACCACTTTGGCGACCTCTGCTCTAATGTCTTCTTATCGTCTAAGTTTCACACTCTTACTTTTGAAGCTAAAAAAAAGTATTTAGCTTTGTATATTTTCTAGGGTTATTGAATCAAAACACGTAATTTTTTAAAATTATATTAGCGTGAGCAGTTCTTGAATTTCTTTTCTACATCTCCCGATTCAAGTTAATTTTATTTAATATGTAGATAGCAAAATTAGTTAACCCATTCTATATTACATTGCCTGTTTTGTACAATGTACTCCCCGCGTAGAATTACGAAAAATTATCTTTCTTCTCTGATGTGTACCCAGTGTTAATAATTTAGCTAGTTTGTCTCGCTAGATCAGGCTACTTTTAACAATTTTTAGGCGACACATTTTATGAAACTTGTTTATTTAAATAATAAAACTTAGATATTATTTAAAGTTCCATTACAGACAGGAATAACATTTTCTCAAATGATTAGTAATTTACTGTACTGGCTTAGTGTAGCCTTTAAGACTAGGTTTACCCCCGCCTACACTTCTGAAATAAATTCTGCGGGTCTCCATAGTGGAAGTAATTAATGATTTTGTTGTTTTGTTTTAAATATTTCCCACATTTCAAGAATATTAAAAGTATAATAAATCACTCTTACCTGTGGATCAAGGATTGCATCGAGAATTTCATCAACATTACTCAATCCTTCTTGACAACTGAATTGGGCGAATAACTCACGAAACCCAAGAGGACTACCTCTTGGAACCTCCTCCGAGACACGCGGATCCACTAGTTCCATCTGGATTTGAAAATTTTCGATTATAACGACCTCCCACCTAGGTTTCGAATTAAAACATCTTATTAATATACAAAAACAATGGACCTATGTATTTGAATATACAGTAGAGCGTCAAAAATCCGGACCGTTGATAATCCGGATTCAATTCCGGTGAAAAAAGTTGAAGTGAATACATACATACGTATTCTTTCATTAAAATACATTATAAGTTCATATTAATTAATGGTTTTATTCACCATTTATTAAAGTGAATTATGAACGGTTTTAGCAAGTTTTCTTTTTGTTATGAACTCAAACAACCTTTTTTTAGTTCTTTTCGAAAATGGACATATTGATAATCCGAGCAGGGTCCGGTCACAAAATTATTTTTCAAAATCGGTTCACAATTGCCTGAGATATGAGGTAATATAGGCACAAAAAAAAAAAATCAGTTGAATAGAGAACCTCCTCCTTTTTTGAAGTCGGTTAAAAATATCAATATAAGCCAGAGAGACCTAATCGAAGAAAAATGTCATCTGGAATTTTGATGTGAAAAATTGTTCCATTGTATTTGGGAAAGGGCGGCGAAATCTATTGTCCGCAAACCCAGGTCCAAATACGTATGGGAAAAGGTATATGGAACACAGGTAGAAAAGTTCCAAAATTTTAAATTAGGCTTCAAATAAAATTCGACCTTTTTATCTGAATTCAAAGTCTAAAATAATATAAATAAATTGCTTTTAACTAAAGCCAGGTACTACTACTTTATCGTACATAAAGAATAGTCTAGGAAGCAGTCAGCCTGTATTTATGCAACCAAAAGACGTCTCTGGATCGTACTAGCCTACCCTAGAGGCGTCCTTGTTAAGAGGTTCTTTCGCTGCTACAATCCGCACAAAAAGTTTTAGCTTCGTGACCACTCTATAAATATGAACGGTGCTAAAATTTTAGGTTATGTTTTTTAACGTGACTGTACTTTTTACGCTACTATATTCTCTTTATGAATGGATCGTTTCCAAGCCATTGATCTTATATCCCGTCCATTAAAAATAATCGCCCAAATATGATTTTCTTTTTTAATTTTTATCAAAACACGTGGTAAATAATTTCAATTTTGTTTAATGTTTAAAATTTGACGGCCATCTCCGATAAGTTCATTTCCTATTTTTCTAATTAGCAGTGGCGGCGCCAGGGGTGGGCGCGGTTGGGTATTCGCCCAACCTGAATTTATCAAAAAATCTGAATTACCTGAAATAACAACGGCCCTGGTTATAGATTATTATTATTCATACAAATACCTTGACAAATACATTATTTAAAAAACCCCATTAAAATACATTATTGTATATACAGGCAACTCATTTTGATGAAGTTAATAGTTTTTAAGAGATTACATTTAGTAAAATTTAACTTGTTACAATTTTTAATTTTTTTGTCATTAGTGGGTTTCAGATATGCGCAAGTTAGACACTTACCACAGGCGATTCATACCTTCGTTACGGCACTGGTGGGCAGGACCCATTCCAGTTGCGTTATTTTCTAATATTTTTCGTAAGAGCGACAAATCCTAACTTGCACCAGGGCGCAAGCACAATGAGTCAGGAACAACCCTGGCCGTAAGTAATAGGAAATACAGGGTTTTAACACCCTTAGCCGTGGCCAATCAATTGAAAAATGTAATTTGCAATAAAAGTGGATTTCAAAAAGCTTTGAGCAAAAGAGGGAGTGTTTACAAATTATAAATATATTGCTTAACTTGATTGTTCAATTATGAACGATTACTTTTTCTAGGTACATGTAAAAGCCGTCGGCCCGTTTGTAAAACTAACAAAATAAAAAGTTATATATTTACCCTAGGGATTGTCTCATGTGACGATTCGATGTCGGCTGTTGAACTGGCTCCGGCAGTCTTTGTAGATTCTTTGCAATTTTAGACGATTCATTTCGATGCATTTGACCCATGAGTGCTTGGTAAAGATTTGCCGCAATTACAATCGCATCTTCGGAACATCTAAATTTACAATAAAAAAATTTTCATAACAATTTATTTTTCAATATGCAATCTTATTTTATAAAATATTTTAGTTAACTTATTTTATATTATAATGTTACAGCTATGTAGTATAATAATAATAGCACCGTGTTCTAATTTTCCTTTCTTCTTCATATACTGTAATAGCTGTTGCAAGATACAATAACGTTGATCATTAGTCAATTGCTTCGATTTGACATCTCATATTTGTAAATTCACGTTATTTGATTTAAAATTTAAAATTTTGAAATTATAGCGGTGACTTTTATTTTCATAAAAAAATAATTTTTGGTCTTCAATTCCAACTTAACTCAAAAGTAACGCCTGTCAAATATGTTAGGGTATTTAGTTATCAATGTAAACAATAACAATATACATAACGAGTATTGCCAGCTGCTTTGGAAACTCTAGATAATCTAAGATTTTCTTTCTATTGTATACCATATTTTCGGACAGAGGGAGATTATTTATTATTTTGAATAAAATTGTGGGGAGTAGGTTGGTGCAACTCCTATAATAAGCAACGTGGAAAGAAGAAGAAAAGGAAGACATTTTTCAGGGGCTGGGCCGGTGTCGAAGGTGGCTGAGGAAGAGGGTTTTAATGATGTAATTAACTAATGTTGATATTTCCTTGGATAAGCCAATTTTTATTTGACTAAAAAACGTTAACTACAATAATTTATATTTATTTTTGTTTTATTTTAAAATATTTATGCAACGATGTCTCACTCGTACAATATTCCTATTTGAAAATTTGTACCTGTGGTAGTTCAAACATTCTTTTAGTTTGTTTGCAAATGATTCGTTTAAGGTAGTTGTTTCGCGACAATACTAGCAAAAAGTTAATGCTAGAGTATATAGAACAGACAATAAGGATTCATAATTCATAAGCCCAAAACTTTTTGCTGTTTATGTACCAATTCTATCCAATCCCGTGCTTGTTTGACAAATTTGGCAATACTGTCCGAGCTTGTATACATTTTATCATAGAAATTTCAGATAAAGTACATTATAAAGGGAGATTTATAAAGCAAAAAGTTCTTAATAAGCGATTGAAAGCTGTTGAGGCAAGGACGGAAGCGAAAAAAAAGTCAAAAAATTACTAAAATTAACCCATTTTTAGGTTAAATAAATGCGTTGTTGCCAGCTTGTTTTTAGTGTAAATTTTTAATTATTTATTCATTATCATCTCAGAAACTTTGTTGTAACTATGAATTAAAATTTTCTTAAAAAATGCATTAATTATTGTTTAATGATGGTTTAGTTTTTTATAACAATGGTAAGAAGAGTTTCTTAATTATAATTAAATATGTATGTAAACTTTCCGGTATCCTGTATAGTTCAATGTATAAGAGTCTGAAAAACTCTATCTTTGGAATTTAATATCTCCAGAACTATATTGTTCATAAATTTCGTTTTGCCACCAATCGATGCACAAGTATTTAAATAATAATTTGTCTAATTTTCAAAAAAATTCAAAGAAAACCCATACGGTGAAACAACTACCTTAATTAGGCTTTAATAATGCAATTTTGGATAATCTTTCAATGTACCGTTCCGTTGTCCAAATTAAGGTGGAGCTAATGGGATGTGAATCCACCTGCATAAAAAAAATAAAAAAAAAATAAACAATTACCTGTACATATAAGCGTGGCATTCAAGTCTGGAACTTTTTGTTGCATTAGAGGAATCCTGACAACATCGCAGCCGATCTATGCCATAATTGTTATTGCGACAGGCGATTTTTAGATCACTCGACTCCTTGGTTGAGAGACGTCGAAAGAGAGCACTCTTATCAACAGAAGTGGGGTCTGCGATTAGAGGTAAAAAACTGTATTCGTACTCGGTTGTTAGGAATGAATGTGAAATTCCATCTAGAGAAGAGAGAAAAAAGAGAAGGATTAAATTATTATAGGGCAAACTGGTGGATTGTTCTTCCCGATAACCATGCATGGTATTTTTCAAGGGCGACCGAAACGCCTTAAGGACGTCCCTTATAAATCGATTTTCTTGAAATCCTTTTAAAACTTTGAATACACATATTTATAAGTGTCCTTTATACGTAGAAATTTTAGTCAATAGTCTTTGCGGGACTAAATTTGAAAATATTGACCATTGAAATTTGCATATTTTACACGCGAACCCTATCGAGGTTGATGTTAAAGCGACTGTTTCATTAAATAACAATCGAAAGTTTCTTCAAATTATTTTAAAAAAACTGAGAATCATTAACTGAAGATATAACAAATATTTTCCTGTTAAAATAATTGTATCAAGCGGTATTCATTTCGTCTGAAAAATGTTAAAAGTTAGGTACTTTTGAAGGGTGAAAAGAGTAAAAGTAAATATTTTTCAATATCTCATTGAAATTATATTCAATCATCTCTATATGAAATAGTAATTGAAATAATAGTAAAATTTTCAAGTAAATTAAATTTTATTTTTCTATCAAAATCAATAAAGTGATGATGAATGAGCTTTCTGAAGGATTCAAATCACATCATACAGAAAAAGCGGAAAATAAAAAGTAAAAGAAATTATTTCCTGGGGGTCAGATAGGCTAGGCGGTAACGTGACAGCGAGCTAACCAGGGGACCCGGGTTCGGATCCGACTCGAGGCATCCAGCTAAAATCTGACCCCCGGGGGTAGAGACAAATTTTAAAAAATATATAACTAGTATCGTAATTAGGCTTATGGCTAGAAAGGCCGAAAAGCCAAAAAAAAAAAAAAATTATTTCCCATCTCTCAATCTAAGGA
Organism: Forficula auricularia; assembly: GCA_024734495.1. Taxonomy (NCBI): domain Eukaryota; kingdom Metazoa; phylum Arthropoda; class Insecta; order Dermaptera; family Forficulidae; genus Forficula; species Forficula auricularia. The sequence continues at coordinate 152,791 of JALMQS010000092.1, read as the reverse complement.
GAGTTGATCATTGCATTCATGAATGGATATAAAAAGATGTATAAAAAAGTCGAAAATCCCAATATTACAATTTTACCAAGTTTCGCCTATTTGTAAACTTAACATTTTCACTAAGCTCTTGCACTTTGATCCACATTTCAAAAATTTCTAAGCATGAATCACAAAAAAAATCTATTGAATCCATTACTGAGGCCCGCTCGGTGGGTTGAGGCCCGCTGAGCATAGCTCTAATTAGATTAATATGGAAGAGTTTGGAATAAAAGAATAATAATGTTTATATTACCTTTGACCATCCCGCTTTGCGGTGTCTTTCAATTTCAGAAAATAATTTATCTATCTGATCAATTTGTAATTTGACCATATCCCAAAATCCTGCAAGATCTTCGTTTGTTGTAGGAAACTGCTCACCGGGTTCTTGAGACTGCAACATTGGAACAAATTAACAAAAAATTAATATGTTATCAATTATTTTCAATAAAAGGAAATTATGGTATATAGTTATAAATATACTAAAAAATTAGGAAAAACTCAGCATGCTTTCTTGTAAACCGTAAAACACACAAGCACAAAGTCACGAGGTGGGCTTTTTTCAATATCCCAATAGTGATTAGGCTTGTTTGGGTTTTAGGGTTCCGTTTATATCGAATAGCAGAGCGCCTTTCATTTTCTTTTCGATTTAGCAGTTCTGGCGATCACTTGCCTACCCTACAGGCGAATAAATCTTTTTTTTTAACTTCACTAGTTAATAAATAAATGAAAAATTGATCGTCAGGCCAACTATATGTGTATAATTGGTTTATTACACATTTGTCAATAATAATAATAATAATAATAATATTTTATCACGAGACCACTGCGGATTATGCTATCAAATTGAAATCTTTGATGTTATATATTAAATTTCTCAGTACAGAGAGCTCGTCTCTTAGTAAGTATGTATGTTAGATGCGTTACATAATATTTATTACTCAGAGCAATTCTCCCTCCCCCCGCCCCTTCAATTGTATACATATTTTATAATTTTATGGATAGTCCTTTAAAAGCCTTAAATAATTCTTTCTGTTCTAACTATACACACACAATAAGATGGCAAAAAGTTAATATAGAAGAAAACAAATCTTCCAAAACTATACTACCTACTTGGTGGGTGACATTTATAAACAAATATATTAGACTGGAACTTAAGGCAAAAAGAAGAGTTTTTACTATTAATAGGGAAAGTTTACAGAGAAAATTTCAGTTTTGGTGGCTGAAGACGTAAGGGTGCTTGCTTCCTTGAAGCTTAAGGGGCGAAGGCCCGAAGGTGGTTTACAAGACCACTATTTTAATCTAAATTACTTAAACAAGTTTAATGTTTACGGGTTTGGTGGTAACTCCCCTTGTGGTAGCAACACGTGTCAATGCTACATGGGCTAAGGTAGAGGTATCTTGACCCCTTCCTAATAATTGAATCGATTTACCATTAAAAAATAATGAATTCGAATAAAACCTGTTGTTAACAAAACTACCATTTGTTCATGAAGAAGGGAAGGAGGATGTTAAATGAAAAGTAGCTAGTAGTTTTATGACGGCCCGGTAAAAAAAAGAATAAATGCCAATAATTATTTCTAATAATTAAAGGAAAAGAACCAGAAGAAAATAATATAATAGAAAAAGAGTGATAATTGTTTTACTATAAATGAATTAATATTTACTATGTTTTTTTGGCAAAGTCCTTCAAACTGTTGCAGTTTTTGTCTGACAAAAAGTCGTGCTTGACCAGATGCGACTCGTAGTTTCCCCAAGGCTTCCTCGGGAAGTGAAATATCCCCATCGACGGCGGCTGTCAATTCATCCTCAACAACGACAACGAGTTTGGCGATTCGAGAGATCTCTCTTTTGAGCAACTGAAAATTAAAAAAAAAAAAACATTCACAAATGAAAAATTTCACCAGTACTTTCAAAAATTGATTCTATGCTCATTTTTAAAGAGAATAAAATTGTCGATAAGATAGTCAATTGAGTTTATTTCGTTTTTTGTATAGTATTTGTAGATCATAGATGTAGTAGTTAAGGAGTTATACGTGAATTTCTCAAGTATCGCTGAAAAATGTTGATAAAAAAATATACATGAAAACAATTAATTAATTAATTAATAGCCTTATATAGTAAATCATAAAAATTATATTTTTAAAGATATTAATTATTTTTTCAAAATGTCAAGTGTAAATGTAAAGGGCCCTAAACACCCCCAACCGTCGGGTCCGACAGCGGTTGGCCCGACAGTTGGATCGTGTGTAGGTTTGTCGGGTCATGAAAATTGTCAGGCCCGACGTCGGATGGTTGGGTGGTCGGGTGGTCACCATCCAACCGCCCTTACCCCCACCACTCCCTCTGTCGTCCAGACTTCACTACCCAAACGACCCTTCCTTTAATCTCAATTATCAATTTATTTAACATGGACGCAGAAAAAGAAGTTATCATCGAATTTCTTGATTGTTGGAAGGAGTGCCACTGTATATGGGATGTGGAAGACAAAAATTATACAAATAGAGACTCAGCAGATACAGATTCTCTCATGACTGTATTTTTCTTTTCAATGATAGGTCCATAAAACAATCTTTATCCATCCTCATAAAATGTCGGTAATCATCTGGGGCTAACCCCTTCACAAGTTGCATATAGGTACGTGAAACACTTCCTCTTCAGCAACCACGTCTTAGACCACACTTTTCTCTTCTTACTACCTTCATCTGAGCCCATCACTGCGCACAAAGCTACACCTACTATTTCTTGATTAACCGATAGATTCGGAGCCATTTTAATGCAAATTCACGCCACAAGCACTTACTTGTTCTATATACTGCCCTGGTGGTCGGCGACTACTGGTCTTGTCTCCTTGTCTTGTTTGGTCGGGTAGGGCAGTCGTGTCAGGAGGTCTATAGGGGCCTTAAGTTTACGGAATCTGATTCAAATGAAAATCTTGTCAATTCTTTTAAGAAAAAAGTTATTTACTGCCCGATTGAACTAGGTACTTCCCAAACTACGTAGGTACTTATCTCAAAGTAAAAAAGTGTAAATGAGAATTTATTCATAATTTTAACAAATTTTACAATTTCCCTATGGTTAGTTAGTCCATCTAATATGGAATTATATTCCAATTCAACTAACTTAGCCAACAAAGCTTCAACATGCAGGTAAAAACATATTTTTTTAAATTATTTAAAGTCGAATTAAAAGTTTCATACTAATAAGATTACTAACTAATCTCTTGTTTCTTATTTAGAATTAATAATTTCCTACACATACTATGTATAAGAGCGAATTCATTTCTCCCCAACTGAAAATTAATTGTTTCACTTCATCAATAATAGTTCGATTCTGAGCGGCAATGTAACTAGCTGTAATTTAACGAAACCACTTTCAAAATCGACCATTTCAAAATAATTAATATAATAAATAAAATAAATTAAACGCCCAATTTAATTTGTATTTAAACTTTTTCTAATATAGTTACTCAAAGAAACGTTTCATCGATTTTATAGTTCTTAAAGAATTAACTCATAAGATGTATGAATATAAAAAAATAGAAATTAGAATGCCATTCGTTGTTATGTTTTATGATTTATGATATATCTATAGATTTAAAAAAATAGTATTTTCTCAGTGAGGAGCGCATAAAATAACAAATTGACACGTGGCCACCAACTTGACTTTACCATACAGTTCTGATTAAGATTGGCCTAGATTTTAATTTTTGACCCCCTACTCCCACCCGACACTCCCCCCCCACCCCTAATTTTAGCGTCAGAAAAAAAATATTTTCATTACCTATAGGTTTATTTTATAGTAGGTATATTTAATTTTTCTTGTTTTTTTAGTTTGAAAATATTATAATTTGAAATTTAAACCCCCCTCCCCTCGGTAATTTTGAGTCGATATGCACCAAAACTACGTGTGAGATTTGGTTTTGATGTTCCCAATAATTTTTGAGCTAGCTCGTCCACAAAATTTGGTAACAGACATTTTTACAATTCACGATTACAATACTTGACCATACCCTATCCTATAAGGTAAAATAAATAAAATGAAAGAAAAAGCGAAGAGAGTGCTTACATCGAGGAAATAGTGTCCGTCCTTTTCTTGATGTTTCACAGATGTTTCAGGAACCGGAATCGGAGTGGGTGCCAGTCTTCCAAGGTGGACTTCAGCATCATCGCGACAGACAGATTTAACTGGTCCAGAAGATGCACGTTTTCTAATAAGTATTTCTTTAAATACTAAACTAGTTTCTGAAATAAGTTGATCGAGCAAAGATTTAGTGATTTGATTCTTAATGGCAAGTTCATCTTCGTCATAATTGACCCAGTCGGACTCCTCTTCATACGATTCGACCATGACTATTTCATCTAATCTATCAACAGATTCCTGCTTTTTACGTGGCCATTTTGCCACCAATCGTTCTCTGTGGCTATCAGGTTCAAATCCTAATAAAACATTCGCCTGTCTCTCAATCATTGAAAGGAGCACTTGTTCAGTTTTTGGAGGAGTCTTTCGTCTTCGTACTTTACCAGCAATAGATTTAGTCCATATAGGGTCTATTACTGGAGGAAAATGCATGCCAAAAGATATTAATCCAAAGGAATCTTTAAATAATTTCACTGTTAGTTCGTATAAAAATAACTTATAGTGTCTTTCACTTTTTTCTTCTAAACTTAGCAAACTTCCTGAGTCAATAGTTAAAAAAGAAGAAGGTGGTTGAGCTTGTTCCAAACCAGATTCACCACTTTGAATCCAAATTTGATGTAAATGAGTACCAATTTGTCGTATTATTAAGCAAATGTGTTCTTTAGTATTAGGAATAGCGACAGTTTTTGGCTGACTTGGTTTAGTATATGGCGGTGCAGGTTTATCAGAAATCTCCTCTTGCAATTTCGGAATCTGAAAAAAATAATAGAAATTAATTGGCGTATACATTAATATCAGATAAAAGACCCTCTTTAATTTATTTCATGTAAATTGATAATTAGAGAAATTTCAAGATTGACATACGTAAAGGATTTAAATATTGATTTTTTTTTTGCTAGCTTTAAAAACTATAGCCCTTGCATTTCTAAACAAGAACACAGTTTCTACTACCTCTTAAATAGGGCTTCTCAATCAATTTCATTGAGTTGCATGCTATGAGAGCTTTAATGGTATTGACAATCCAAACAAAAATATTCTAGAATAGTTTAGAACCGCTCGGATATTTAAATTTAGAAAATATTTATTTTACGACACTCCTAATTTACAACCCCTTGTCTTTAATTCAATCGGATTGAAAATTTGACACAACTATTAACTCATGACACTTGATAAATACATTAATTTTATTTTAAAAAATCGTTAAAGTCGTTTTTGAGAAAAAAAACGAAATAAAGAATGGGGGTGTAAATTAGTAGTGTCGCGATGACTTCAAATAAATGAAAATGTGAAAGTCGTGTGGTGAACTCACCAGTTGATTATTTTTAGTTACAAATGAAAACTATATAATGAGTTTTACTAAATTCCTACTTATAAGATAATAATTACCTGTCGATTCAGTATATGTGGAGATCCAGTTCCACCTTAAAAAAATAAAAAAATTTAAATTATAAATTAATAGATTGGTGATTTTGTAGGATATTGATGCAAGAAGGAGTAGAATTCTAAGTCAGGATTGATGATCGTATCATGAAAAAAAGGAAGAATTTTCAGGCCAAGGTACCCATGGATGCAGGTCTTCAAGTAATGAAGGTTGTATGTGGCAATGAAGACATAAGACAATGAGATTTAATGAATATATAAAACCAAAGAATGATCTCTCTTCCTTTAGTGCTAAGGTATTGCAAAGATGCCAACTACAAGTCTAGACCTGGTTCAGACTAGTAGAGTAATTTCTATTATTCTATGAACGGCTTTTTGACTATAGGTAAGAGAATAAGAAATGAATATCGGATTTAGACATTTAAAATTATGAATTCACCGAAACTGCAAACAGTGTACGCGAGTCTTGAAAAAGCTTCACTTTTACCTCCAATTCCAGTTGGAATACGGACATGTTACCAGAAGAATGGAGACGTTTTGAGTGAGCTTGAAAAGGCTGAATGTCAAAAAGATTATTGTATCCAGGGTGGCAAGAGAGAGCTAAATTGGAGACCTGGGCCGAATTTGAGTCTAGTAAATTGTAAGAAGTTGTTTGGGTGTAAAATAGCCTCATTTGTATAGAAAGCCAAGTTTCCATTAGTGGCTTTTGCTAGAGAGTAATTTGGTCATTCCAAGTGAGGTAAGACCTAGAATGAAACCCGACATTGATAATATATCACAAAATACCAACACAAATTGTTTAACATCACATTTGCATAGGTAATATAGGAGAATATATACCTATATTTGATCAGGCTTAAGTGATTAACTCGTTATTATAACTTTTTGGATTAAAATCACATTTTGCAATACGATTAAATATATACTTATTAATATATATGTATTTAATTGTAATATAAAATGGAATTTTAATCAAAAAGTTTAAATATGAGAATATATCATTTCTATCCATAACGGCGTTCAATGTGAAATCTTTCCTTTTCTCTGGTCAGGAATCACTTCCCGAAAACCAAAAGGAGCCATTCGATCCATATTTTAATCATTTAATAATAAATAGAATCAATATTCAAATTTGTTGATAGATCTAGTGTCGCCTTTTTCAAACTACTCGGCGCAACGCTCGCCGATCCCAGTCTCTATTGAATATTTTTTTGCTTAAACATGTTTGAAAATGTCGAAAACGTAGAGAAAATCAAAATCAAAATCGAATCAGTTCTTTTTATGGAAACAGAAACATTTTAAAACTAGATATAACTTCATACAACCTCCCGCATTTTTTTACTTTCACTTAGATCAAGGCCGTAGCCAGAAAAAAATTTCAGATGGGTTTTGGGGCGTAGTTAATTTTCGGGAGTAGGGTTTGCGGAGTATAGATATACTCCATATACTCCTAGGAGTAGAAGGGACATGGCCTCCATCAGGGCTGAGCCGAATGTGTGGCGAATGTTTGCAAAAGACAGGGGTGGCCAGATCAAAGGGCAGCAAAACAGCTAGACTGACCCTCTCTCTAGACCCTAGAGTCTAACCGAGTGATTCTCAACCTTTTTAAAGCTCCCGTCCCCTTAAGGCGAGGAAAAATTTTCAGCGTCACCCTTTCAGAAAATCCTGTACGGTATGAGGATGTGATATTATAACGAGAAACTATTTAGGTGATAAAATTGAAAATGAATTGATAGATCTAATCGGCTCAAAAATAGAAAACACTATTTTAGATCTAGTAAAGAAATATAAATATTATTCTATAATCCTCGACTGTACACCAGGTGTGAGTCGTACGGAACAATTAAGTGTAATTTTGAGGTTCGTTTTATTAAACGAGTTGACGAAAAAAATTGAAATAGTTGAACATTTCATTCAGTTTTGTCCTATTACTGATTCTCCTGGTGGGGGGGGGGGTTAACGCCCTAAGGCATCGAATGCCATTGATAAATATGACTTAAATTTAAAAATATACATACCTCGTTTCTTTTTATTTTTACACAAACAGTTTCCTAAAATATTAAGAAAACATTAGTAATAGCATTTAGAAAATAGTAATTTATTAATTTAATGTAAATTCTTACCCATTTTGTGGATTCTTTTTTTAATAAAAATCTTTTTAATCAAGACCGATTTTTTTTGCTTCTATATATTTCAAAGCCTATATAGGGGGGCAACGGCTTTCTATTGTTACATTAGCTATATTGAATTAGAGTATACATGGCGTTGCTAGGATCTTCATTTTGTAACTCCTTCTCGAATCAATATCATTAAAAAAAACTTCCAACTTGAGGTCTAATATTCATGAATAATGTAGTTAATATCGTTATATAGATAAATTTTATATAGCAATAATTTAATTCAAGGTTTTTGCACATTCGTCTCTGTGACTTAAGGGTTTAGGGCTGAGGGTGACGATTTATAATTTTATTTGTTAGGGACTATAGTTTCGAAGTTTTTCCCTTCATCCCCATACATTTTTTTTTTTATAAATATTTTATTTCGAGATTCGTTTGTAAGTTTACGAATAGTGTACTCCATTCGTTGAAACTTGTATACTAAATCAAATTTAAAAATTAAAAATATATATAGAATCCTATGAAAAATGTCCCGGTTCGGACATTTATCAATCTAATCACCTAATCTGGGGGCACAGGGGCAGTGCCCAAGGGCGGATCCATAAATTTTTTATAGGGGGGGGGAGATATTAAAAAAAATACAAGAATATATCAATATTTTTAATGTATTTTAGTAGGAAATTCAATTAATGAATGTTTATTTACAAGAAATACGCTTACATTCTAAAGAAATATTACACTTAAACCAGGGGCGGTATCACTGTTTCATTTTATGGGATCATGTACCGGATCTCCCCCCCCTCTACCCATTCCCGGGTGAAAATTTTGAAATTTTTGCTTCAAAAGTAGTTTTTAGAGGCGATTTTAACCCCTGTAAAATTAAAAACAAGCAAAAAGAGCGCATGAAGAAAGGGAAAATATATAGGTTTACCTACCTATTAAATGAATATTATAGCATACTTGGACTATAGTTCACTAATTGAGTTCTTCATATTTAACAAATTGGTTGAGACTACTAATGTAAAATAGATATTTTTAAAAATTAAATAAAAATTTACTTACAGCTTCTTTAGTCCAGGCAAATTACGATTTTAACAGGAAATAATTTCCGGTAAAGATTTTATTGCTGGAATACCTTTATTGGTACTCCAATATTACTACCCTAAGTATTTTTCCCAAATCTGTGATGTGGAAATTTTTCTACGTGCCTCAAAATGAGAAAATTTCGGAGTTTTTTCAGTTTTTCTTGAATAACTCTAAAACGGCTTATCAAATCAAAAAGATCTTTATTAGATAAATTAAAGCTCTTTAAATTTCCCTTAAAATTCAAAAAATTCCATCTATTTAGGTTCAGTCTACCAGTACTAGCGTTTGTCAAAAAACAGCCCACGGGATCACTCTTGAATATCCCTAAAACTCGTACTTTTTTCGATTTTTCCCCATTTTGACCATGAAGGAGCACGTTTCCAACAAAGACGAGGCTATACATTTTTAAACTAGATTAAATTTGGTACAATTTGAACAAAGTTTCATCTTAATTGGATAATGGTAACATGAGGTTGAAGTTTTGAAAAAATGCAATTTTTGCAAATAATCGCAGTTTTTCTTTCATAAAATTACTCATCCTAGAAACTTGATTCCTATCTCATTGTATAGAAAATTTTATTTACTTGAACTTTTACTTGGACCACTTTTTTGATAAAACTCTTAGATTTATAGATATTCTACATTTTCCGGACAGGATATGATCCGAATCCTCAAAAGCAATTGAAAATGCTGGATATCAATAAATCCAAGAATTTTATCAAAAAAGTAGTCCAAGTAAACGTTCAACTCAACAAAATTTTCTAGACAATGAGATAGGAATCAAGTTTCTAGGATGAGAAATTTTATGAAGGAAAAATTGCAAGTTTTCAAAACTTCAACCTCATGTTTCTAATATCCAATTAAGATGAAACTGGATTTAAATTGTAGCAAATTTAATCTAGTTTAAAAATGTATAGAATTGTCTTTGTCGAAAACGTGCTCCTTCATAGTCAAAATGGGGAAAAATCGAAAAGTACGAGTTTTAGGATATTCAAAAGTGATTCTGGGGGCTGTATTTTGACAAGTGCTAGTACCGGTTTTACTTAACCTAAATAGATGAAATTTTTAAATTTTACGCATAATTTAAAGAGCTTTAATTTATCTAATAAATATCTTTTTGATCTGATAAGCCGTTTTTGAGTTATTCAAGAAAAATTGAAAAAAGTCCGAAATTTTCGCATTTTGAGGCGCCTAGAAAAATTTCCACAACAGAGATACAACACAGATTTAGAGGAAAAATTTAGGGTACTAATATCGGAGTACCAATAAAAGGTATTCACCAATAAAATCTTTACCGGGAATCTGATTTACATAGCTATAGGGATGAACAACGATCTTCAATTGATTTAAAAGAAAATTTCTTACATTCTTTGATATTAAATATATAACTCTGAAAGTTATAATAATCAAGTACCTGGAGGCACCGAGCGATGCTCGGTAACTTCTTCCTTCAGTTAAAACCTTTATTTTAATATTATTTTTAAATTAATTTAAAATTCTGATAAAAAGGTCGATTTTTATTTGAGAGCCGTTTTCAAATTAAAAAAAATACAATTATATATAGTATTCGCCCACTATACCCCCCCCCCCCCCCCCGCTTGACCACCCCACCTACCCCCGAATCCCCCACCACTGCACCCCAGCTCCTGCACCTGTTTTGATTCAACCATATGATTCATTTTTATTTATCCAATTGTTAATAAATAAAACCTATCAAAATGTGTTGTTTTTTCAGAAAATTGAGACCTGCTTATGCGAAATATATTTTTAAATAAATTCTTGATTATTTTTTATTCTATTAAATAAATAAAGCTATTTATAAAAACAATTATAAAACGTTTATTAATATTTCTAACGTTTAGGTTGAACAAAATATGTTAAAGACCACAATCACAATACTTCTTCAAGGCCCATTGTCTGCCTGAGCAAAAAATGAAAAGGGAAACATTTTTTTAAAACCCTAAGAATGGGATTTGTCTACCTGAGAATAATTAATTTGATTACGAAAAAACCCATCAAAAACAATTTTGTCGAAGATGAGACCGTGACAGATCGAATTGTCACCCCCAAAATCCCCTAACCCGTAAGCGATCATAGAAAAAAAATCTTTTCGCCAAATTAATGTAAGCTGAAACACTTTTTGGATCCTCTATTTACTAGGCTGCAAATCAAATTAGACCGAAAAAAGGCCGCGCTGGCTAATAAATATGCCCAAGGTGTAAATAATTTTAATCGACGTTAGGCATCCCAAATAAGAGTTATATGGGTTTGCGACGGATTCTGGCTGGTGCTAAATTTTTGAGGACCTAACATCACGAAAATGTTGAATTTTTTCAGATTTTTGCTTATAACTCGAAAAACCATGCAATCTACCGAGAATTACACTCTTACCAAAAATGAAAGACCATAACGTTAAATAACAATTTGTTTGACTAAATCTGCTGCGCCATGTTTGATGGCTGCATAAAAGCCTAGAAACACTTCTTTTACTTCTATATCAAATGGCTGTCCATTTTCCGATCTGGTTATTACTGCATACCTCACAACAATGCTTAGCTGATCTACCTTCGATATGTCCTGTGTCGTATCCATTATGATGGCGAAAAATGGTGACGCCCTAATTTGTTCTAGTAAATGGGTTTCGAGTTTGGTCCCCAAGCTCTCAATCATTTCATTCTGAATTGTTGCAGTTCGATCGAGATTTTCTGGTAAGGATTCGAGGGCCCCCTGAGCTTGAGGGCCCCGGGGCACTGCCCCGCCTAGCCCCTAGGTAGCTACGCCACTGGCCCTATCTACCATTGTATTAGAACCATTTTTAAGAATATCTATTGATCGTCCATCTCCACTATTCTTTTGTATGAAAAGAAGATAACACAATACCCATATGGTATACACTTGTGATTTTTTCAACCCTTCCTATAAACAATCGATGTATATTTAAAAAACTCCACCCTAGTCGCGTATTCATATAATATAATTTATTCCTTGGACCATGGGGTGTGAACTCACAGGATTTTGAGAGAAATCCAAAAATATATCTTTTATCTATGCCTTGGACCTTCGCTACTCGCTAATAAAAAAGGAATAATAGTTATCTAAAGTAATAAATAAATTTTCTTCAAATAATTTACCTTTTGTAGAAAATCACGAGGGTGGCTTCTACTCAATCTGAATTGTTATGGATAATTTTTATTACAGTCAGAAGGCTTGAATTCACCTCCTTTGTGAATTATTGAACCAACTTAGATTTGGAAGAAAACACCCTCATGATTTTCTAAAGAAATCTTAATTCTAATAATTAGCTTTTATTAAGTTAACATTCACTTTTATTTATTTATTTTATTTATTATTTTTTTTCAGAAGGGAAGAAGAAAGGTAAGAATTTATTTATTTATTTTCATATAAATTAAAACATTTATTAATTAAGTAGGGTTTTTTAATGGCCTTTAGATACTATAGTCTATTATGGCCATTGAGTGTTCGTGTGTGTGTGAAAATTAATATAGGGATCAGATTATAGCCGATTAATTAAGGTTATTTTTAAATTGAAATTTTAATAATCTTACGACTGTTGGGTGTATTGGATCTTTTTTTTGAATAATTACTACTAAATATGGAAAAATAATGTTCCATAATAATTATTGATCACCATAATTAGCTTTGAAGAAGAAAAAATGTCAAGAAAAAAGACATTTTCGCTGGGCAGTCATATTAACGGTCAGTAGTAGATATTGAGAGGCGACTGTGGGTCAGTGGTTAGAGTGTCGGACCGCTGGCCTGAAGTATCCTGGTTCGAGACTGAGTCTCGGCAGATATTTGCAGCCGCCTCCTCTTGGAAAGCAATGGCAAACTACCAAGAATATAATTCCATAGTCAACCTCTCCAAACTAGCCGTTTGAAACCGGTGTTAAAAAGTAGGTCCCATATAGCTGTGTAAAACAGCTAAACCCACTCAGCACAGGTATATGTGGAGAGGTGCGGAAACGTCAGAGAGACCTGATATGGCACTTAAAGAAGAAAGAAGTAGATATTGGAATTAATTTGTAGACGTTCAAAGACAAAGCAGGCTATACATACGTATCTTGAAACTAAGACCCTTGCAGTTCACGTATTAACTCAGCTTTTTTTTTTTTTTGAAAGTGCCAATAACTCACCATAATGCCAATAATTATGCAGTGTACTCTATTTAGGATCTTATTTCTTAGTCTAGACAGTTTGTTGATAAATGACCTAAAATAAGACCTCGAATTGTTGGGAATAATTACATCGAATAGAATGTAAGCTTAGATTCTTCTTTTTCTGCAGGTGTAGTGTTTGTATTCGAACTTAGATGAACATCAAGATGAGCTCGTTATTATATAGGAGACTATCAATATTTAAATATAATAATATAGAATTATATATCATATAATTCTAGCAAAAATATACTTCTGAATGAGTAATTTTATTAATAATTAATTCAAACATTATGAGAATTTTAATTTAAAAATAATTTAATTTTTCTTAATATTCATTTAAAAAATTTTTATTTTAATATTATTACATGACAATGGAAAAAATAAAAAAAACAAACGAAAAGGTAAAAAGGGAAAAGGTGGAAAGAAAAAGAAATGATATTCAAAACTCATCATTAGAGAGCGCAAAAAAGGCACCTTTTTTGGAAAAAAGGCACCTAAAAAGGCACGATTTGTAGCAAAAAAAGGCTCTAAAAAATGCAGATAGCGCCAAAAAAGGTTGTAGTTAGGCCAACTGTGAATGTACTGGAAAACTTTAAAAATACGACACTGATACAAAAATCAATTTGTCAGTTTTGTGACTCCGACCACCAGTTGGTCAACCAGATATAAACTTTTACTGTATGTACGTTTGAAAAGTTAGTTAGTTATTGATAAAGTTAAGTTTGTGTGATCTGAAGCAGAAGGTCTTATTCACAAAAAAAGGTGCTGAAATGTTAACAAATAAATAAGTTGGACAATATTTGATAAAGCCAAATATTCAGGTTGTAATATGACAAGTTTTATTATTTTATTGAAAAATAATCAGATGTTATTCAGTCAACAAATATGTACAAGTTAATGTTTAGTTATAATTTGAATTCGATTAAACAGTTACAATAAAATAATAAGATTGTTTATGGAATAGATTCTTATATATAGATTTGAATCTTTTGTTTTGTTTTTGTTTTGAAAAATAATATTACAAATAATACTTTGTTAACAATTAGTCAATTATAATTAAAAATATGAGTAATAGGAATTCAATTAAAATATCAATTATTTTAATTAGTTTACGTGGGCTTGTATGTGAGTGTATTAATTAATAATCACTAATTATTAGTTTGTTAAAATGTTATTAAAATGTTAAAATAAATATTAGATATTCTTAATAATAGATTTGGTACATAGTTTAGAAAACAAAAGATTTCTTATTTAAAAGAGAGTCAATAATATTAGCTTTGCATAAGTTGTTGTATGGATTGTTTGTTTAATATGATGGAATGTATCTTGTAAATAAGATTTGTTAATGTTAAAGAGATTAAACTCCTGTTGAAAATGGTCTGTACTTCTTTTAATAGAAGTAGCCAGGTAGGGAATGTAGATCGAAACAGTACAATTGTGTGTTATGAAAAATATAAATCGTTGAACCTTTGAAGAATGATTTGAGATCCTAGGCGGTCGAAAGCTGCGAGATTTGAAGAAATCTTCTTGAAAAATGAATGCCAATATTTGTAAAATCACTTGATATGTTGTAGATAGATTTCTCGGCAGGCAGGGAATCGATTAACTCGAGTAAAAGGGTGTGGAAAGGTTCAGCTTGGGAGTTTCGATCTGGCTTGTTTGCTTGTTAATGAACAACTAACAACTAATTTATTAAATAATTAGAAAAGAATAAATTATTAATTAAATATTGTTGGGATCATGTGACCGATGTCAGAGAGATAGCAATTAGAGTTAGACTTCGCTTCACCCAGAGTAAGTCCACCATTAACTTAGGACCGCCGTGGCGTGTCCAGGCTGTTTTTTGGGGGAAATGCGCTTAAAAAGAGTCGATTTAAAAAAAAAAAACGTCAATATAAATGTTAGAAAGGATATAAATATAATATAAATGATAAATTTTTATTAAACAATATAATCAAACAAAGAACCACAGAAAAACATTTTCTATAAATCAAAATAAACATAATTTACTTAGTATCTGTTAATTCTTCTTTCTCTAATGTGACATTTTGTCTATTTATTCAGATAGAAATTGCTTACAAAGTACATTTCAAGATTTTGAATCGTAAAATTCGTTCGGCGATCTGTCAGAATATTTTTATAAATAGAAAATGATCTCTCAACATCACAAGATGTGAGAGGTGCAAATTTGAGAGCCGTAATTTCACTTGGTTTCAATTTATTTGTTATCAAGTTGTTAGGTTCAATAATAGAACCATTGAGTATCTGGTATGCTTGCCTCATAAAATATAGACCCAGATTATTTTCCAACATCTTGGAAATCTTTGTTTTAACAATTTCTGCGCGGGGTCCAACACTTTCATCAATTTTTTTCACACCATCTAAGATGAAAAGTGATTCATGCAAGCTTAAGTTGGGATTTTCAACGAGAAGAAACTAAATGTTGATTAACATGAGACTTTCTGTCCGATAATATCTTGAGAAAAAATAAAAATAAAAATTTTTTTAAAGCCCCAAAGCCATATGTAGCTACTAGCCAGATAATTAAAATAAAAAATTTCTTACCATAGTATCACAGGCGTTACAATAAAGAATATTACCATTCTTAATACTTAAAGATTTAGATAATTTAGCATATTCTTTTATTTTTATAAACGAATGACACTTTGACTTAGCCTTAAACATTTTAATTTTATATCTTATACAAGTTAATACAAATTATCTAAAACAGAAATACTACATCAAATAAGAAAATAGGTTGATAAAAGAACTACGGCTTCCGAGAGGTTTGAAACTAGGTAATAGTTTTATGATGTGTTGGAATTCTCGCTCAAGAGTGGATAGGAACCATAGATAAAGTAGATATAGATGGGGAACTCGCGCCTGCTCTATTGACCTTCTTATTTTTGCCGTTCCGACCGATCGCTAGTATCGCAAACACACCTATACACATTCAGAGAAGCAGAAAAAATATACAAAGGGTGGCATAAACAATCACTAAGAGAATTTTTTTATTAGAAAAAACAAAATGAAAAATCGCAAAAAAATGGAAAAATCTCAAAAAAATTAAAAAATTAAAAAAAAAAATTAAAAAAAATGGCAAAAAAGGCACCATAAAAGGCATTTTTTTTTCAAAAAAGGCGCGGATTTGAAAAAAAGCCAAAAATGGCGGTAAAAGGCATTTTTTAAAATCTACAAATGTGATTGATTTTTTTAGATCGGTGGACATATCAAAAAAAAACTTGAAAAGGCTCAAAATTGAAAAAAGGCAAATGCCTTTTTTTGCGCTCTCTACTCATCATATCCAAGAGGAAAGTGTTCTTCAGTCGAATGTCCTTATCATACAGGTATTTAACTATTGTTAATGAAAAAAATTAATTAATAAAGACAATTTTAAAGGGTCTAATGGGAATTTATAGGGTCAGAGGAGGAATTTCATAAAGATCAAATTCATTCGATAAAGCACAAGGATTCAAAAAAGGTTGAGAAAAATCCATAGCCACACTTACGCAGCCAGTAAGTTTTACTATTTATAAGAATTTTACTAAACATTCATATATAATTTAATATTTTCTTTAATTATTTTAGTTAATTATTAATCACATTTCGATCAATACAATTCGACAGAATTTACCAAGAAAAAAATATGAATTCGCTTGCTTTAAAGGATTTTCAAATATAACTAAATATATTTATTTAAATATATGTATTTATTAAATTTAATTATATCATTGCACATAAAGCCCATATCTTTTTATATTTTATCACAGACACCTGATAGTAAACACATTATTTAATTTTTATAGGTATAAGTAATATAAAAATAGAATTTGAATTTATTTTAAATTGTGATTAGGATAAGGAACACAATAGAAGATATACTTGACTGATTTTTAGATGGCCACCTTGAAAGTCCTCATTTTTCCAAAGGCCGATTATAAATTAGTTGCTTTAAAGAAAATAAATTTCAATGGCATTTAAAATTATTTAAACTTTTCATTTTTATTAGGAATTTCCATTGGGAAAGTTTTTCTTTTTCTTTTGTAATATTCTTTTTTTTTTAATTAATATGACGAGTAGGTACTCTATAAGATTTTTATTTTTCAAAAAGATATGATATTCCATAAAAAAATTCTACAAACATTTTAGATCCTAAGTCGTTCACATTTTTAAGAATATCCCACTTGGCCCGAAAATTTATTTTTCCTGTTTGTAATTTATTTACATGAGTCCGAGAGAGGCTTTGTTGGTTACCGGGATGAAAATCATATTTTGAATCGTAGCATTGCAAAAATATAAATTACCATTTATTAAAATCACTCATCCGATGTAATTTCATTTCGGACAGAAAAACAATTAATTTTCGTTCCTTACTATGAAATTGGAATAGTTTTTCACAGTACTCTACTTAGTAGAAAGAAAATATTTTTTCTAATATATATATTTTTTCTAATGGATTTGAATTTTCCTACAATCTGATTTTGTTGTTTGTAAGTCTCTCTATTCCTTCTATAAAAGATTTGTAGCTTCTAAACTAATGAAGCTAGGAACTTGAAATTTGGCATGTATAGTTCGAGATTCACAAAAAAGACAAATCAGCAAAGTAAAAAAAAAAAATTGATGCTCCTCCCCCAATCATAAAACTGCAAACACCAGAATAAAACCGCAGTCCCCATATGTGGATAGATTTTTTAAATCTTATTAAACATCCAATTTTGTAATTTTTATTTTGATGCCCCAACCTATGAGCATACAAACTCGCTTCGTAGTGTGTTTTCCCCCCTCTCCTCTAGCTTTGCAACTCTCTGAGCTCTCTTCCTGTTTCCGTCTTTCAGACGACATATAATTTTCAATCTTTCAACAGCCGCATCCACTTGTACCTTCAACTCCTACCCAATCTCTGAAATTTCTTCTTCTCCTTCTTTTCCCGATTCAAAGGTCCATCCTGGCCTATACATGATGCACCAACATCCTTTTACATTAATATCATTATTTAAAAAAATAACAAAATAGAATAACTAAATAACTTAGTAAATAGCTTAGTTCGAGTACTTTCGGAAAATTATTTTGATTGATGTAAAATCAAATAGGTGACAAAAACTTCGGATACCTTAGTATACGAGTCCTACCTACTTGACCGATTTTTTATTTATAGGTAGGTATATATACTTGGTAACAGTAGCGAATAGAGTCAAGACAAGTTGCAACATGAGCAAATTAATCAATAGCAATAATAATTTTTTTCTTAATGCAATCGAATGCAAGAAGGGGTGCACCAGTAAAGATGCAGCCCCTATGGTTCTCGAAAGACCCTTGCATTACCGAAGAGAAGGAAAAGTTGATTAAGTGAGGGGTGGAGACGTAGGTGTTTATGCACTCGGGTTTTGAAGATTTGAAGATTATAAGTGTTGGGAAAGATGGAGGGTGGAGAGAGAGTTCCAGTTACTTGAAGTCATGGGGATAAATGTATTGGCGAATGAAGTGGTCCGGCACTTTTCTAATTTGACCGCGAAAGAGTGTTGGGAGTCGGCAAAACGCGTGCTACGCACAAAGCATGCTTTGGGGGGGGGGGGAATTATTGATTTTATCTTAATGAACCTAGGTGGAGCCGGGACCTGCCCAAAATCATCTACACTATAGGTAAATGTAAATTCAGGAAACCTAATATAAAATAAGTTTTAATTTGGTTTAGTTTTACTATATTACGATATTTTTATATCATTATATAAGCATACCAACATTATTTTAAAACATTTTGATTTTTTTCAAAAACATTCTTTTTTTTTAAGCTTTTCGAAAAATTTCAGGGCACGTTCCTACTGAGTGAGTGATATAAACACAAATAATTTAGAGCCAAGGGGATTGATCAATTTAGATTTAGATAAAAGATTTAATTTATTTTCCAAATATTATTATTATTGATCAAAGTCAAGGATGGGAACTAAAAATGTATTGGAGCAACAACGGAGCTAAAATGAAAAGTAAAAAGAAAGATAGATGGGATGAAAATTTAATAACTATTTTTAAAATTACCTGTATTATGTATATATCGATATCTAAATAAATATTCGGATCATTCCGGAAATACGTTGTATATTTATTAGGCTAGATTAGAAATTATCTTAGAATTTATAAAATGATGAACGATTTTATTAAAAAAAATAAAGAATATTTATAAAATTAAGCTAAGAATGTTATGATTTATAATATATTTCTAAAATAAAAAAGATCATCATTTTTTTGTAATTTGATGATAATTTCCAATCTTTACGTAGAAAAATATAAATATAAAATTTCTAAAATATGTAGATTTTATGAATTAAAAATAAAAGAAATCACTTTGTATCTGAATGATAAAATAAAAGAAAAATTAAAGATTCAATTTACATATAAACTTCCATCATTCAAACCTTGAATCTTCTTTCTTTTTCTCAGCAATATACGAATTTTAGTCTTTAGACATAGGTATACGTAGGTCTAGCATTTTTAATCATTTAAAAAAAATAGATAAACAGATATTTTTTCAAAATTCCATATAAAAATAATTTTTATTTAACATAAAAATTAAAAAAATATAAATTATCGCAAAAAATTAGGCTTTAACTGGAAACGAAATTTTGATATTATTTTTTATCTTGATTTCTTTTTCAATTCATTAAATTTTTAAATTGAATTCTATTTACATATAAATAAATAATTCGAGATGAGTGTTGGTTCGAACGTCCACTTAAAATATTTATTCCAGAATTAATTTGTGCATTTCAAAAACAAAATATATGTTAAAATAAATAAAAAAATAAATAAAAAGAAATTAACTAGAATGAAATATATTGCACATAACAAGCCTTTTAATTTGAAATAAATTCTTTATTAAAGTTGACTTTTTATTATAATTAAAAAATAATGTAAAATAGTTTATAAAATAAAATTCATGGTAAATAGCCAAGAGAACTTTCAAGATCTGATGCACCTATATTATTTAAGCGTGATGAAGTAGAGCAATTTTGCTGCTGAGTTTGAGCGTTTCTGGAATACAAAAAGCATTCATTTGGATCTAGCGTGGAATAGAAGAGCTCACTATCGTGGGGCCCACTGGAGTTTTCTTGATGATGATGGTGATTACTCGTAGTTGACGGTTGGTTCATCATCGCTGCGGCAATTTCAGCCGATTTCTTCACAGAGAGAGCTTCGTGATGGGTATTTGATGAATGCGAATGCGAATTTAACTTGGATTGGGAAGTTGATGGATCCAGTGAGTCGTTATTTGCACCCATGAAAATTATCCGACCTTTAGGGTCCCTCGCTGAGACGACAAGAATCTTATTCGATGCTGATGGAGGCGAATCCCTTTAAACAAAATTATTTAATTATTTTAATTCTAAAACTAATCTATTACATTTAATCACTAAAATAAATTTAATTTTTTTAATTTATAAAATTTGTTTAGTTAAACTCCTTCACTTAGTAAAAAACAAAATAAATAGGTAAAAAAATTCAAGACATTTTTATATTAAGAAGTTTTTTTTTAATGCAATCGAATGCAAGAAGGGGCGCACCAGTAAAGATGCGGCTCCTATGGATCTCGAAAGACCCTTGCATTACCGAAGAGAAGGGAAAGTTGATCAAGCTGAGAGGGTGTAGACGTAACTGTTTATGCACCCTGGTTTTGAAGGTTTGAAGATTATAAGTGCTGGGAAAGATGGAGGGTGAGAGAGAGTTCCAGTTCCTTGAAGTCATGGGGATATTAGTATTGGCGAATGAAGTGGTACGGCACTTTTCGTGAAAAATCGCTTGGACCTGAATTTATTACTAGTTTTGGCAATGTTTGGCACATCAGAAATTTGTTAAAATTAGAAAGAAATTTTTTACTCCACAATGAATCTTCAGGGACAAAGCAGAAGGAACACAATAGGTCAAAAACAGCGCAATATGAACTAAAAAAAATTCTTTGCAATTGGCGTAAAAAATCGACGAACTAATGGATTTGTCAATTGGTTTATACCTGTGACTTTTAAAGACTGGAACTCACTAACTGCCACTGTCTTTCCCGAACTACAACCTTCAGTTTTTTAAGACGTGGATCTACAGGTACCTTCGAGGCCAACTTAATCTCTAAAATTTCTTCCTCTTCTAATTATTTTCACGGTGAATAAGTTATAGGGATTCACCTTTCTGGTGTAGCCCCTTTTCGCAACAAAATTATTAAAAGAAAAAAGTAAAAAGAGAAAAAGTACTCTCATTTCTTTGCCCTTTCGTTATAGAGTGCCGGAGTCAACCATGTACACAAAAGTATTTTTGAATATCAAAATATATACCTTTGTATATCGTCAGTACTATGACTTCGTCGTCTAATATTAAGTTTAGATGATCCAGCACTTATGGAAGGAACTCCAGCAAAGCGTCCTGTTAAAGGAGTTGCCAAATATTCGAGGCTTGAAGATATTCTTCTTTGCCGATTTGAAAGATTATTTTCCGGCTTGATATATCAAAATAACAAAACGTAATAGTTATATAAGCTCATACGTATAATTAATAAGCTCATATAAATCTTTTAAACCTTTGATTTTACCTCTTTGGAATAGTTATTATTTAAACGCCTCACACGTTCATGATGCGCTTGTGTTTGAAGAATTTGTTGTTGTTGTTGTTGATGATGTAAAATTTTTTGTTGACAATGTTTTTTGTAGCAATAGCATTTATCTGATTCTATGCATGAATCAGTGCTACAATTACATGAGGTCAATGAATAATTGTGACGATCTCTGTAACGGATTTAATGAATATTTGAAATTATTTGGAATCAAAATTATTATAAATACAAATTTGAAATTAATGAAACTCAAAGATAATTTTTACTTTGCACTCTCGCCTTGACTGCAATAACATCTCGTTCCACACGATTCAGAATCAAAACTACACTCACTACAACTGAAATAACCTGATGTAGAGCGATTTTGAAGACCTTAAAAAAGTAGAAATTTCTCGTTTTAATATTTCTATCTATATATATTATGTGAATAGGAAAAGCGTGTCAGCTAGTCAATCAAATAAAAAACAAATAATTCTTGAGACGTTTTGGACAAATGAGATGATTAATAAAAGTGATTAAAAATAAATTTAGAAAGAAAATTATATTTTTAACGCGTCAATGAGAGACATCCTAGGGTTTCAAGTGCTAAATTCCACATATCGTCGGAGAGTGTAAACCTGCTAACTCCATTTTTTATCATATATGACATATTAATACCGTTCGAAAGAAAAAGAAATGCAACATCGTCCAAGTAAAACTGCTACTTAAAATTACGATCGTAAGTTAAAGAAAAAAAAATGTGAAAAATATTTTTTTTTCCATAACAACAATATTAAATTTTGTTTGTTTTTTCTCTGCCCTGTAAAATTTCCTTGTTGTGAGTTAGCAGGTTTACTCTCTAAGGGTCTAAGGCGACGATATAATTAAAATATAATAAATGAACAAATACAATAAATTTTATATGTGATCATAGGTAGCACTATTAAAATGTTTATATTTTGAGATTATTATTGTTATATTAATAAATAAATGATGAAATAATTATAAATGTTTTTAGCTATATGACTGAAGATGGAAAAATAAAATTTGGCAGAAACGTGTTAAGAATAATTTTTTTTGTTTTTCTTTACTTCGCTGATATAACTCTTTTCCCTTTCACATAATCTTATAGAACAACTTAAAATAATTGTGATTACATAAAGATATTTTGGTTTAATTTATAAATTAATACATACCTCGAGGATTATTTTTTGCTTTCATCCTATTTTTAACAGCAGCTTTTGTCCCACTGGAATGTCCACTAACCCCCGCCCGATGGAGACAATAATTCCGGCCGAGTCCGCTGCTTGTGCTTGATCCTCCAAAGCTAGAATAAAAAAAAAAAAAAAAAAGATTAATTGATTGTTATTAGTGAGATATAGCGCGATGATGATCTACCTATGTCGCCGTTTTGGAGTATCCTGTTGAGGTGTTATAGATGGATAAAGAACTGAAGTAAATTCTAAATTGGCTGCTCTACTGGCTCTTAATTGTCGCACGGATTTACCGAAAACTCGTCGAAAAGCGAATCCAACCGGAACCCCTATAAATTAATACATATTTTATAATTTCTTAATTTAATACAATAGATATATGATGTGTGCCTTTTAATTATAATCTCTTTTTCTTTGAAATTATCCATCCTGATTTTCACCCTTAAACTTAAAAATAATCAAATAAATGTTATGCCTGCCAAAGCAAAAATTTGCACACGCTCAATAAACTCATTTTGATGGTACTTGAAATAAAATGTATATGTATGTACTCTTTGAAAATCATAATACTAGATAGATCTTCTTCAAGCGCCTTTCGATTCTGAGCGTCGGCGATTACTATGGAGTTCTCTACTATCCATTGTAATTTTTCTGGGAAAATTTTTCGCAGATTACCCATTGCCTTCTCCCTTGATTTAGTGATAAAGATGAAAACTGTTCTGACTAAAGCAAGATTCAGATTTGATCCCGAATAAACTCGATCCGAAGTCAAGCATCTTAGCCACTGCTCTATCGTAAAAAAAGAAAAAAAAAATGAAATGGACTTTTTGGCACTTAGCTAGGTGTTCACTTAACTCTACACTTATTTTTCCATAAAATGTAAAATGATCAATAATAACATGATATGGGTAAAAAATTAACTAGGCTAGTGTAACAGACCAAGCTTCGAATTTAAAGTACTTTCTTATGATATGTATCTCCATTAGTATCCTACTATAATAATCTTAATATCTAGAATTGATAAGTTGACATATAAATGTTAACCGCATGAACTTGTGGAAGGTGTCCACTGATAGGAAGAAAGAAAAAGAAGACAAATAATTAAAAAAAAAATAAAATAATCAAATATTATGTAAAATATTGATTGAAGTTGTATAAATCTTAAATATAAGACTGATATTACTTATTAGCTGCTGGGCAGCTAGATTGTAATTGTTATAATAATAATAAAAAATATATATATAAATGTTGAAATTTTGTTTAAATCAGATAATTAATTATAAATATTTATTGGTGAATTTAATCACAAAAAATCAAGCTTAAGGACGTTCCCTAATAAATCGATTTTCTTGAAATCCTTTTAAAACTTTGAATACACATATTTATAGTGTCCTTTATACGTAGAAATTTTTTTCAATAGTCCTTGCGGGACTAAATTTGTAAATATTGGCCTTTGAAATTTGGATATTTAACACGCGAATCCTATCCCGATTGATGTTAAAGCGACTGTTTCATTAAATAACAATCGTAATTTTCTTGAAATTATTTTGAAAAACATAAGAATCATTCATGAACTGAAGATATAACAAATATTTTTCTGTTAAAACAATTGTATCAATTGGTATTCGTTTTGTCTGAAAAATGTTAAAAATTAGGTACTTTTGATGGTTTTCATTTTTTCTCTCATGGCATGGCAAGTGAAAGATGGCGACTTGGCAACGTCGCACCAAAATCACTCAATTTTTCCATATCTAAAAAACATCTGCAGCTGGTGCATTTGAAATTTTTAGCTAATTCTCTCAACCTAATTATACTGTTCACATCTGGAATTTTGCATTGAGCTGTTTCATGAAGAGTTTTTTTTTTTTATTTTTTTGTCTTTTAGCGTTCGTAAGAATTCAATGTTGCCAGATCCGAGAAACGAGGCAGTGAAAATATTTTTGCCTTTCTGCTCATATGGGAGTAGGGGAGAGAGCGAACTGCTTCTGAGCTTTATTAGGGAACGTCCTTAACAGCTACATATCCAAGATGATATATATATATATATATATATATATATATATATATATATTTAAAGTTTTAACTTTCGCTTTCATTTAAATGTTAACATATAAACATTCTAAATAAAATTTATTATTGAAAAACTGAACAAAATTCATCTGTTTCGATTCCTCAAAGAATCAGACAGATGAGAATTGTAGTAAATATATATGTATATAACCTATATAATGCAATATTATATAATTTTTACTAAAAGAGTTAATATTAGCTTAACATTTAACATGTACTTAATATTATATTATAAAAATAATTTCAAGTTTTTTAATCTATAAAAATAAATGTTAATAAAAATAATAATTTACTTGGTCTTTTTTTGGTACTTCTTCTTTCCAATTTTTTACGTTGACGACGCATAATCAATTTACTTCGTTGATAAAGTTCATCCTTAGTTGAGGGTCATGGCGAGTTTCATTAGGAACTCTTTATAGATGGGTTTAAGATCATTGAACGACATACCCTGTTAAAAAATATCTTATTTAATTAGATGATAATTCATAAGCCAAGAAAAAAATGAAAATTTTCATAAATTCAGAAGCAGTAATTTTTCTCGATTTTTAGTGCATTAGCTGGAAGCTTCTTTAATAAATAATATACAATTAATAATGATAATTTTTAAATTAAAATGTGCTCTTATGAAGTTAAAATCGATTAATATATTTCATGAACTTTCGTTCTCTAAAAGTCTAAAAGACTCAAATTGAACATTATTGTGCCCTAACATCTGAATTTTTCTTCCACAAAGTTTTTTTTTTACCAATCTAATTAGAACTTGCTCTTTAGCAATCCTATTTCTTTCCAACATTTTCATGACCCTCTAATGCAGTGGGCCGCCAAACTTTTTTGATCATCGACCCCTATATAATTTTTCGAAATCTCCATCGACCCCCATAAAAGTAATTTTCTGTTAATTAAAATAAAACTCTATTATATACTGTAATGTACATTTATTTTGTGATTTTAAACATTTATTAAATTAATAGTACATTGTGTGTAAAACAATAGTTTTATGAAAAATATATTAATGATGAAATTTAATGATTTTCCCAGAAATAAGTTATACATATTTATTAAATAATATTTATTAAATAATAAGTAATTATAAATAAGTAGAAATAATAAGTAAAGTAACTACAGATGTATTGCTTCTTAATCAATGAGATGGGTGTGCCTGGTGTTTTTTTGCAAGGTTCGCTATATTGGGTTCAAAATTGGTCAATTTTAATCTTAAATCCCCTCGAAACTCCACATTTAATTTATTTCTGTACTTAGTTAAGATTGAATTTACGTGACTGAAACCGGCTTCAACCATATAGGAACTTGGAAATGCTAGCACAAATGGCTGAGCTATATCGTAAAGTTTTACATAATTTTGCATTATATTGAGTTGGCAACTAAGTAATTGCGGATTTTGTTTAGAAAATCAAAGACAATTCTTTCATGGAACTAAATAACTTTATTCTGTAATGTATTGCCCATTTTGATCAATGACCTTTTGCCATCTTTCAGGCAGCATCATAATCCCACGTTCATAAAACTTCTGGTTTTTATTAGCAAAAAACTGAATCAGGTACAATTTGACATCATCATCATTATTGAAATTTTTACCATTCAAGGAGTTTTGTAAAGATCGAAATAAAAAGTAATCAGATGGTGCAAGGTCAGGACTATATGGTGGATGTGGCAAAACATCCCAACCAAGCTCCAATAATTTTTGCCGAGTGACCAAAGATGTGTGTGGCCTTGCATTGTCATGATGGAATACAACACCTTTTCGATTTGTCAATTCGGCCCGCTTTTTCTTCAACTGCATTGTTTAATTTCGTTAGTTGTTCAATGTAGACAACAGAATTGATCGTTCGGTTGGGTGGTAAGAGTTCAAAGTAGACAATTCCTTTGTAATCCCACCAAACTGATAACAAAACCTTCTTTTGATGAATACCAGCTTTTGATGTTGTTTGAGCTGGTTCACCTGGCCTGCTCCACGATCTTTTCCGCTTGATATTGTTGTAAACAACCCATTTTTCATCGCCAGTTATCAGTCGTTTTAAAAATGGATCATTTTCATTACGCTTCTTTAGCAAATCGCAGCTGTTAATGCGTTGCGTTAAGTTAAATTCGTTTCTTTCAGTTCGTGAGGAACCCATGTATCGAGTTTTTGAACATAGCCAAGTTGTTTTAAGTGATTTTCAATGCATGTATGTGATACATGAAGCTTCTCTGCAATCTCACATGTTGTACTGTGACGATCCGAATCGATTATTGCTTTGATTAGGTCGTCATCAACTTCAACTGGACGACCAGAGCGTTTTTTATCTTTGAGTGAAAAATCACCAGAACGAAATTTGCCAAACCAATTTTGACACTGCCGTTCTTTAAAGGCTTCGTCGCCATAAACAGCACATAACTTTTTGTGAGCTTGCGATGCGTTTTTCCCTTTGCGGAAATAAAAAAGCAAAATATGACGAAAATGTTCCTTTTGATTTTCCATTTTTCAACGAACGCCAAACGAAAACTACGCAACCGATCAAAAAACTTTTTTTACTGATTGACAGCTGAATTGCCAACTATCAAATAACAAAATGTGTTTTACATTTGGACTACGCCAGCAAACCTAAAAATTCAACTGAAGCCATCTATGAGTGAAATCCGCAATAAATCCGCAATTACTTAGTTGCCAACCTTATATTTATATTGGTCCAAAATTTGCTTTTTGTTAAATTTTTAAGAAGCGTCCTTGATATTAATGATATTAAGTCAATTATAAAAAAAATTCACAAATTTTACATACTCAATTAGGTATGTGTGATTTGCGTATTAAGAACTGTTTTTTCTTCGACCCCCAATAGACCCTTTCGATCGGATCGACCCGCGCTTTTGTTAAATAGACCCCTGGGGGTCTGTATAGACCACTTTGGCGACCTCTGCTCTAATGTCTTCTTATCGTCTAAGTTTCACACTCTTACTTTTGAAGCTAAAAAAAAAAGTATTTAGCTTTGTATATTTTCTAGGGTTATTGAATCAAAACACGTAATTTTTTAAAATTATATTAGCGTGAGCAGTTCTTGAATTTCTTTTCTACATCTCCCGATTCAAGTTAATTTATAACCGACTTCAAAAAAGGGAGGAGGTTCTCTATTCTATTGAATTTTTTTTTTTTTGTGCCTATGTTACCTCATATCTCCGCCAATTGTCAACCGATTTTGAAAATTTTTTTGCATTTGGTCCAGTCTAGCTTCCGATTGGTCCCATTTTTTTTCGATTTTTTCATAGGTATTAGACCTTTTTTATTAGGTTTGTTTAGGTTTGTTTAGACCTAACCTCTTTGTTTATGAACCGATTTCGATGGTTCTTTTTTTATCCGAAAGGGGTGTCTTAGGGATGGTGTCATATTAATTTGGTCAAGTTCTGATGATATAATCACTATTAATAACATCACTAAAAAGAGAAAAATAAAAATTTTTAAGAAAAAAATAAAAACCGACTTCAAAAAATTAAGTGCAACAAATATAAAAATACACTAAAGGTATAAAATAATTATTATCTTATTTAGTTACAACTAAACGACGAAATATTAACACGAAATTACTTTTTGAAGTTGGTGCCAAACATATACCTTTTTTATGAATCGCACTCGACGGATCTTACTTAGTACGTTTGGCGGGTACGCTCGCTTATAGGTATAGTTTGTTTGGCACCGACTTCAAAAAGTAATTTCGTGTTAATATTTCGTCGTTTAGTTGTAACTAAATAAGATAATAATTATTTTATACCTTTTAGTGTATTTTATATTTGTTGCATTTAATTTTTTGAAGTCGGTTTTTATATTTTTCTTAAAAATTTTTATATTTAATATGTAGATAGCAAAATTAGTTAACCCATTCTATATTACATTGCCTGTTTTGTACAATGTACTCCCGCGTAGAATTACGAAAAATTATCTTTCTTCTCTGATGTGTACCCAGTGTTAATAATTTAGCTAGTTTGTCTCGCTAGATCAGGCTACTTTTAACAATTTTTAGGCGACACATTTTATGAAACTTGTTTATTTAAATAATAAAACTTAGATATTATTTAAAGTTCCATTACAGACAGGAATAACATTTTCTCAAATGATTAGTAATTTACTGTACTGGCTTAGTGTAGCCTTTAAGACTAGGTTTACCCCCCGCCTACACTTCTGAAATAAATTCTGCGGGTCTCCATAGTGGAAGTAATTAATGATTTTGTTGTTTTGTTTTAAATATTTCCCACATTTCAAGAATATTAAAAGTATAATAAATCACTCTTACCTGTGGATCAAGGATTGCATCGAGAATTTCATCAACATTACTCAATCCTTCTTGACAACTGAATTGGGCGAATAACTCACGAAACCCAAGAGGACTACCTCTGGAACCTCCTCCGAGACACGCGGATCCACTAGTTCCATCTGGATTTGAAAATTTTCGATTATAACGACCTCCCACCTAGGTTTCGAATTAAAACATCTTATTAATATACAAAAACAATGGACCTATGTATTTGAATATACAGTAGAGCGTCAAAAATCCGGACCGTTGATAATCCGGATTCAATTCCGGTGAAAAAAGTTGAAGTGAATACATACATACGTATTCTTTCATTAAAATACATTATAAGTTCATATTAATTAATGGTTTTATTCACCATTTATTAAAGTGAATTATGAACGGTTTTAGCAAGTTTTCTTTTTGTTATGAACTCAAACAACCTTTTTTTAGTTCTTTTCGAAAATGGACATATTGATAATCCGAGCAGGGTCCGGTCACAATTAATCCGGATTATCGATGCTCTACTATATTTATAAATGTGCATTACAGTTGTTAGAAAACTCCGACTTCGAGGTATAGCCACTTTGGTTAGTATATCTCCAGCTCCAATATTCGGTTGTGAATGGGACGAAGAAAGTAAGGGCTCTTCTGGAGTTAAAGGAGGAGGGGGGGTAATGTAAAGGTTGGCGTAGCTGAAGAGCGTCCCCCAATTTTGTTTTCTGATATTGCTGGACTGTTTGCTCGCTCCTCACCCGAGGAATTATTGGATTGTTTTCTTCTTCGCGGTGGACGTTGAGGAACATTTGATGGCGTTTTATTTGAATTCGGAGTGACTGCTGACGACCCACTTCCATCAGAAGAAGAAGATGGCCTGGAAATAATTAAATAATTAAATTTGCTTAGATGAATCAAGATAAAAACATTTTTATTTTTAATTTGTTTAACATTCGAAAAGTTATGCCGGGAACAACATAGATAAACACTTTTTAATGAGATATTCGCATCAGAATGCACTACAACCTGTATTCGAACAATAATTAATAAGATCAATATGACATAAATTTTTAATATTAAAAAAAATCATAATAAAATTTAAATATAGAGTCTATCATAAAATGATCAAGTTTAAATGAGCATAGGAAAATTAATATTTAAGTAGGGATGTTTTGACACAACAGTAATTAATAATCAATGATAAAGAATTGAAATCTAAACTAATCAATAAGAAAGGAATTTTATTCCAATGATGTTCGATTTTTCAGGAGAAGCTTTCTTTACTTGATTAACCAATTCTTAATCTGTTATTTATTTATTTATTGGGCTTTCCGCATACACGAAAAGCTCTTATTTATAATAATATCCATAAGGCAATATCAGGCATAAGTTAATTAATTAATATAATCTTAAGTGTAAATAAAAATTATTACTAATATATATTATATATAATTAAAAAAATTTCTTGAATTAAATTATTTCCTACCCTTTACCAATGACAATAAAAATTGTTGAAATAAAAATATAATCTATTAACATAAAGAGAAACTGAAATTAATAAAGTTGGGTACGAAAGCTACACTTCAAAACGTGTGTTCTAATTGCACACACCTATTTTGTTATTTTTGGCATTGGATACTAAAGTCCATTTAGCCAGTGAGTATGTATACTATGATCATTTGATCATATTTTAGTGGTGTTAGTGGAGGACCTAGATTTTAGCTGGTCAAATTTTATTCTGCCCTGAGCTAGGCATGAACTTGGACCTCCTGCTCCAACAGTGTCATCACCAAGGACCAGGATGGTGAAGCAGTGACGTTCCTCGAGCGGTTACCCATCTTCTTATCCTTTTTATTTTAAAACCACAAAATATTTTCTTGGAATTTCGAAATTTTGGAGGAAATCATGAACTCCGTATAAGTGTTTTGCACCACATGGAATTTTAAAAATACTTTTTGACAAAAGTGGTATTGTCGCTGAATAAAATAATTTAAAAAGGCGCAATCAATTTAATGATACTTGTGTAAACAAATAAAAAAATAAATAAATAAAATAAAATAGTTTCTAGAAATCTTGGTCAAATAAATTTGCATCTGTATGTTTTATATTTTGAAGGAATATGGCCATAGCCAGGGGGTGCCTACAGGTTGGTTCAGGTGGTGCAAAACAAACACCACGGTGCTCAAGCTCGAGGGGCAGACTTTAACGCCCCGGCCAGAATATTAAATTTAGTTTTAAAATCACGAATTTCAAGAAAATATTGTAGAGATGAAATTTTGCCTAATTCCTTGCCGCCTTTGCCTCATCCGGACAAATGCGACGACCTAGCTGCGCCCGGATTGGCCATATTAAGAGATGCGCTGATTGGCTGTTTCAAGGGCCTATCATCGGCAGCCCTAGATGTCAGCTCGACGGCTATAAGGATCGTCTCCCTCGTTGAAGACGGCAGTTCCAACTCGTTTCAACTCACAGTCCAGTTGCAGATCACACTCAACATCAAGAAAGAAGAAGTTTTCTTATACTCTGTATCTATTTTCATTTAAATTCTTGTTCAATAAATTGTTAGCTCAAACTACAGTTTATCATTCACCAACCACATATACCAATCCTACAATATTATTTCAATTTATTTTCGATAAAAACAATTTTTAAGAAAAAAATAAAACCGACTTCAAAAAATTAAATGCAACAAATGAAATACACTAAAAGGTATAAAATATTTATTATCTTATTTAGTTGCAACTAAACTACGAAATATTAACATGAAATTACTTTTTGAAGTCGGTGCCAAACATATACCTTTTATGAATCGCACTCGACGGATCTTACTTAGTACCTTTGGAGGGTATGCTCGCTTATAGGTATAGTTTGTTTGGTACCGACATCAAAAAGTAATTTCATGTTAATATTTCGTCGTTTAGTTGTAACTAAATAAGATAATAATTATTTTATACCTTTTAGTGTATTTCATTTGTTGCATTTAATTTTTTGAAGTCGGTTTTATTTTTTTCTTAAAAATTATTTTTATTTTTCTCTTTTTAGTGATGTTATTAATAGTGATCATATCATCAAAACTTGACCAAATTAATATGGCACCATCCCTAAGATACCCCCTTCCCAATAAAAAAAGAATCATCGAAATCGGTTCAAAAACAAAGAAGTTAGGCCTGAACAAACCTAACAAAAAAGGTCTAATACCTATGAAAAAATGGGACCAATTGGAAGCTAAACTGGACCCAATGCAAAAATTATTTTTCAAAATCGGTTCACAATTGCCTGAGATATGAGGTAATATAGGCACAAAAAAAAAAAAAAAAAAAATCAGTTGAATAGAGAACCTCCTCCTTTTTTGAAGTCGGTTAAAAATATCAATATAAGCCAGAGAGACCTAATCGAAGAAAAATGTCATCTGGAATTTTGATGTGAAAAATTGTTCCATTGTATTTGGGAAAGGGCGGCGAAATCTATTGTCCGCAAACCCAGGTCCAAATACGTATGGGAAAAGGTATATGGAACACAGGTAGAAAAGTTCCAAAATTTTAAATTAGGCTTCAAATAAAATTCGACCTTTTTATCTGAATTCAAAGTCTAAAATAATATAAATAAATTGCTTTTAACTAAAGCCAGGTACTACTACTTTATCGTACATAAAGAATAGTCTAGGAAGCAGTCAGCCTGTATTTATGCAACCAAAAGACGTCTCTGGATCGTACTAGCCTACCCTAGAGGCGTCCTTGTTAAGGGGGTTCTTTCGCTGCTACAATCCGCACAAAAAGTTTTAGCTTCGTGACCACTCTATAAATATGAACGGTGCTAAAATTTTAGGTTATGTTTTTTTAACGTGACTGTACTTTTTACGCTACTATATTCTCTTTATGAATGGATCGTTTCCAAGCCATTGATCTTATATCCCGTCCATTAAAAATAATCGCCCAAATATGATTTTTCTTTTTTAATTTTTATCAAAACACGTGGTAAATAATTTCAATTTTTTTAAGTTACTCCGAATATATTATTCTAACAAATATTAGTTTTTCATCATGATGCAATAACAATATACATAACGAGTATTGCCAGCTGCTTTGGAAACTCTAGATAATCTAAGATTTTCTTTCTATTGTATACCATATTTTCGGACAGAGGGAGATTATTTATTATTTTGAATAAAATTGTGGGGAGTAGGTTGGTGCAACTCCTATAATAAGCAACGTGGAAAGAAGAAGAAAAGGAAGACATTTTTCAGGGGCTGGGCCGGTGTCGAAGGTGGCTGAGGAAGAGGGTTTTAATGATGTAATTAACTAATGTTGATATTTCCTTGGATAAGCCAATTTTTATTTGACTAAAAAACGTTAACTACAATAATTTATATTTATTTTTTGTTTTATTTTAAAATATTTATGCAACGATGTCTCACTCGTACAATATTCCTATTTGAAAATTTGTACCTGTGGTAGTTCAAACATTCTTTTAGTTTGTTTGCAAATGATTCGTTTAAGGTAGTTGTTTCGCGACAATACTAGCAAAAAAGTTAATGCTAGAGTATATAGAACAGACAATAAGGATTCATAATTCATAAGCCCAAAACTTTTTGCTGTTTATGTACCAATTCTATCCAATCCCGTGCTTGTTTGACAAATTTGGCAATACTGTCCGAGCTTGTATACATTTTATCATAGAAATTTCAGATAAAGTACATTATAAAGGGAGATTTATAAAGCAAAAAGTTCTTAATAAGCGATTGAAAGCTGTTGAGGCAAGGACGGAAGCGAAAAAAAAGTCAAAAAATTACTAAAATTAACCCATTTTTAAATAAATGCGTTGTTGCCAGCTTGTTTTTAGTGTAAATTTTTAATTATTTATTCATTATCATCTCAGAAACTATGTTGTAACTATGAATTAAAATTTTCTTAAAAAATGCATTAATTATTGTTTAATGATGGTTTAGTTTTTTATAAAAATGGTAAGAAGAGTTTCTTAATTATAATTAAATATGTATGTAAACTTTCCGGTATCCTGTATAGTTCAATGTATAAGAGTCTGAAAAACTCTATCTTTGGAATTTAATATCTCCAGAACTATATTGTTCATAAATTTCGTTTTGCCACCAATCGATGCACAAGTATTTAAATAATAATTTGTCTAATTTTCAAAAAATTCAAAGAAAACCCATACGGTGAAACAACTACCTTAATTAGGCTTTAATAATGCAATTTTGGATAATCTTTCAATGTACCGTTCCGTTGTCCAAATTAAGGTGGAGCTAATGGGATGTGAATCCACCTGCATAAAAAAAATAAAAAATAAAAAACAATTACCTGTACATATAAGCGTGGCATTCAAGTCTGGAACTTTTTGTTGCATTAGAGGAATCCTGACAACATCGCAGCCGATCTATGCCATAATTGTTATTGCGACAGGCGATTTTTAGATCACTCGACTCCTTGGTTGAGAGACGTCGAAAGAGAGCACTCTTATCAACAGAAGTGGGGTCTGCGATTAGAGGTAAAAAACTGTATTCGTACTCGGTTGTTAGGAATGAATGTGAAATTCCATCTAGAGAAGAGAGAAAAAAGAGAAGGATTAAATTATTATAGGGCAAACTGGTGGATTGTTCTTCCCGATAACCATGCATGGTATTTTTCAAGGGCGACCGAAACGCCTTAAGGACGTCCCTTATAAATCGATTTTCTTGAAATCCTTTTAAAACTTTGAATACACATATTTATAAGTGTCCTTTATACGTAGAAATTTTAGTCAATAGTCTTTGCGGGACTAAATTTGAAAATATTGACCATTGAAATTTGCATATTTTACACGCGAACCCTATCGAGGTTGATGTTAAAG
Source organism: Forficula auricularia (assembly GCA_024734495.1). NCBI lineage: Eukaryota > Metazoa > Arthropoda > Insecta > Dermaptera > Forficulidae > Forficula > Forficula auricularia. The sequence continues at coordinate 117,892 of JALMQS010000092.1, read as the reverse complement.
CGACTGTTTCATTAAATAACAATCGAAAGTTTCTTGAAATTATTTTGAAAAACTGAGAATCATTAACTGAAGATATAACAAATATTTTCCTGTTAAAATAATTGTATCAAGCGGTATTCATTTCGTCTGAAAAATGTTAAAAGTTAGGTACTTTTGAAGGGTGAAAAGAGTAAATATTTTTCAATATCTCATTGAAATTATATTCAATCATCTCTATATGAAATAGTAATTGAAATAATAGTAAAATTTTCAAGTAAATTAAATTTTATTTTTCTATCAAAATCAATAAAGTGATGATGAATGAGCTTTCTGAAGGATTCAAATCACATCATACAGAAAAAGCGGAAAATAAAAAGTAAAAGAAATTATTTCCCATCTCTCAATCTAAGGAGAGTTGATCATTGCATTCATGAATGGATATAAAAAGATGTATAAAAAAGTCGAAAATCCCAATATTACAATTTTACCAAGTTTCGCCTATTTGTAAACTTAACATTTTCACTAAGCTCTTGCACTTTGATCCACATTTCAAAAATTTCTAAGCATGAATCACAAAAAAAATCTATTGAATCCATTACTGAGGCCCGCTCGGTGGGTTGAGGCCCGCTGAGCATAGCTCTAATTAGATTAATATGGAAGAGTTTGGAATAAATGAATAATAATGTTTATATTACCTTTGACCATCCCGCTTTGCGGTGTCTTTCAATTTCAGAAAATAATTTATCTATCTGATCAATTTGTAATTTGACCATATCCCAAAATCCTGCAAGATCTTCGTTTGTTGTAGGAAACTGCTCACCGGGTTCTTGAGACTGCAACATTGGAACAAATTAACAAAAAATTAATATTTTATCAATTATTTTCAATAAAAGGAAATTATGGTATATAGTTATAAATATACTAAAAAATTAGGAAAAACTCAGCATGCTTTCTTGTAAACCGTAAAACACACAAGCACAAAGTCACGAGGTGGGCTTTTTTCAATATCCCAATAGTGATTAGGCTTGTTTGGGTTTTAGGGTTCCGTTTATATCGAATAGCAGAGCGCCTTTCATTTTCTTTTCGATTTAGCAGTTCTGGCGATCACTTGCCTACCCTACAGGCGAATAAATCTTTTTTTTTTAACTTCACTAGTTAATAAATAAATGAAAAATTGATCGTCAGGCCAACTATATGTGTATAATTGGTTTATTACACATTTGTCAATAATAATAATAATAATATTTTATCACGAGACCACTGCGGATTATGCTATCAAATTGAAATCTTTGATGTTATATATTAAATTTCTCAGTACAGAGAGCTCGTCTCTTAGTAAGTATGTATGTTAGATGCGTTACATAATATTTATTACTCAGAGCAATTCTCCCTCCCCCGCCCCTTCAATTGTATACATATTTTATAATTTTATGGATAGTCCTTTAAAAGCCTTAAAAAATTCTTTCTGTTCTAACTATACACACACAATAAGATGGCAAAAAGTTAATATAGAAGAAAACAAATCTGCCAAAACTATACTACCTACTTGGTGGGTGACATTTATAAACAAATATATTAGACTGGAACTTAAGGCAAAAAGAAGAGTTTTTACTATTAATAGGGAAAGTTTACAGAGAAAATTTCAGTTTTGGTGGCTGAAGACGTAAGGGTGCTTGCTTCCTTGAAGCTTAAGGGGCGAAGGCCCGAAGGTGGTTTACAAGACCACTATTTTAATCTAAATTACTTAAACAAGTTTAATGTTTACGGGTTTGGTGGTAACTCCCCTTGTGGTAGCAACACGTGTCAATGCTACATGGGCTAAGGTAGAGGTATCTTGACCCCTTCCTAATAATTGAATCGATTTACCATTAAAAAATAATGAATTCGAATAAAACCTGTTGTTAACAAAACTACCATTTGTTCATGAAGAAGGGAAGGAGGATGTTAAATGAAAAGTAGCTAGTAGTTTTATGACGGCCCGGTAAAAAAAAGAATAAATGCCAATAATTATTTCTAATAATTAAAGGAAAAGAACCAGAAGAAAATAATATAATAGAAAAAGAGTGATAATTGTTTTACTATAAATGAATTAATATTTACTATGTTTTTTTGGCAAAGTCCTTCAAACTGTTGCAGTTTTTTACTGACAAAAAGTCGTGCTTGACCAGATGCGACTCGTAGTTTCCCCAAGGCTTCCTCGGGAAGTGAAATATCCCCATCGACGGCGGCTGTCAATTCATCCTCAACAACGACAACGAGTTTGGCGATTCGAGAGATCTCTCTTTTGAGCAACTGAAAATTAAAAAAAAAAAAAAACATTCACAAATGAAAAATTTCACCAGTACTTTCAAAAATTGATTCTATGCTCATTTTTAAAGAGAATAAAATTGTCGATAAGATAGTCAATTGAGTTTATTTCGTTTTTTGTATAGTATTTGTAGATCATAGATGTAGTAGTTAAGGAGTTATACGTGAATTTCTCAAGTATCGCTGAAAAATGTTGATAAAAAAATATACATGAAAACAATTAATTAATTAATTAATAGCCTTATATAGTAAATCATAAAAATTATATTTTTAAAGATATTAATTATTTTTTCAAAATGTCAAGTGTAAATGTAAAGGGCCCTAAACACCCCCAACCGTCGGGTCCGACAGCGGTTGGCCCGACAGTTGGATCGTGTGTAGGTTTGTCGGGTCATGAAAATTGTCAGGCCCGACGATCGGATGGTTGGGTGGTCGGGTGGTCACCATCCAACCGCCCTTACCCCCACCACTCCCTCTGTCGTCCAGACTTCACTACCCAACCGACCCTTCCTTTAATCTCAATTATCAATTTATTTAACATGGACGCAGAAAAAGAAGTTATCATCGAATTTCTTGATTGTTGGAAGGAGTGCCACTGTATATGGGATGTGGAAGACAAAAATTATACAAATAGACTCAGCAGATACAGATTCTCTCATGACTGTATTTTTCTTTTCAATGATAGGTCCATAAAACAATCTTTATCCATCCTCATAAAATGTCGGTAATCATCTGGGGCTAACCCCTTCACAAGTTGCATATAGGTACGTGAAACACTTCCTCTTCAGCAACCACGTCTTAGACCACACTTTTCTCTTCTTACTACCTTCATCTGAGCCCATCACTGCGCACAAAGCTACACCTACTATTTCTTGATTAACCGATAGATTCGGAGCCATTTTAATGCAAATTCACGCCACAAGCACTTACTTGTTCTATATACTGCCCTGGTGGTCGGCGACTACTGGTCTTGTCTCCTTGTCTTGTTTGGTCGGGTAGGGCAGTCGTGTCAGGAGGTCTATAGGGGCCTTAAGTTTACGGAATCTGATTCAAATGAAAATCTTGTCAATTCTTTTAAGAAAAAAGTTATTTACTGCCCGATTGAACTAGGTACTTCCCAAACTACGTAGGTACTTATCTCAAAGTAAAAAAGTGTAAATGAGAATTTATTCATAATTTTAACAAATTTTACAATTTCCCTATGGTTAGTCAGTCCATCTAATATGGAATTATATTCCAATTCAACTAACTTAGCCAACAAAGCTTCAACATGCAGGTAAAAACATATTTTTTTAAATTATTTAAAGTCGAATTAAAAGTTTCATACTAATAAGATTACTAACTAATCTCTTGTTTCTTATTTAGAATTAATAATTTCCTACACATACTATGTATAAGAGCGAATTCATTTCTCCCCAACTGAAAATTAATTGTTTCACTTCATCAATAATAGTTCGATTCTGAGCGGCAATGTAACTAGCTGTAATTTAACGAAACCACTTTCAAAATCGACCATTTCAAAATAATTAATATAATAAATAAAATAAATTAAACGCCCAATTTAATTTGTATTTAAACTTTTTCTAATATAGTTACTCAAAGAAACGTTTCATCGATTTTATAGTTCTTAAAGAATTAACTCATAAGATGTATGAATATAAAAAAATAGAAATTAGAATGCCATTCGTTGTTATGTTTTATGATTTATGATATATCTATAGATTTAAAAAAATAGTATTTTCTCAGTGAGGAGCGCATAAAATAACAAATTGACACGTGGCCACCAACTTGACTTTACCATACAGTTCTGATTAAGATTGGCTTAGATTTTAATTTTTGACCCCCTACTCCCACCCGACACTCCCCCCCCACCCCTAATTTTAGCGTCAGAAAAAAAAATATTTTCATTACCTATAGGTTTATTTTATAGTAGGTATATTTAATTTTTCTTGTTTTTTTAGTTTGAAAATATTATAATTTGAAATTTAAACCCCCCTCCCCTCGGTAATTTTGAGTCGATATGCACCAAAACTACGTGTGAGATTTGGTTTTGATGTTCCCAATAATTTTTGAGCTAGCTCGTCCACAAAATTTGGTAACAGACATTTTTACAATTCACGATTACAATACTTGACCATACCCTATCCTATAAGGTAAAATAAATAAAATGAAAGAAAAAGCGAAGAGAGTGCTTACATCGAGGAAATAGTGTCCGTCCTTTTCTTGATGTTTCACAGATGTTTCAGGAACCGGAATCGGAGTGGGTGCCAGTCTTCCAAGGTGGACTTCAGCATCATCGCGACAGACAGATTTAACTGGTCCAGAAGATGCACGTTTTCTAATAAGTATTTCTTTAAATACTAAACTAGTTTCTGAAATAAGTTGATCGAGCAAAGATTTAGTGATTTGATTCTTAATGGCAAGTTCATCTTCGTCATAATTGACCCAGTCGGACTCCTCTTCATACGATTCGACCATGACTATTTCATCTAATCTATCAACAGATTCCTGCTTTTTACGTGGCCATTTTGCCACCAATCGTTCTCTGTGGCTATCAGGTTCAAATCCTAATAAAACATTCGCCTGTCTCTCAATCATTGAAAGGAGCACTTGTTCAGTTTTTGGAGGAGTCTTTCGTCTTCGTACTTTACCAGCAATAGATTTAGTCCATATAGGGTCTATTACTGGAGGAAAATGCATGCCAAAAGATATTAATCCAAAGGAATCTTTAAATAATTTCACTGTTAGTTCGTATAAAAATAACTTATAGTGTCTTTCACTTTTTTCTTCTAAACTTAGCAAACTTCCTGAGTCAATAGTTAAAAAAGAAGAAGGTGGTTGAGCTTGTTCCAAACCAGATTCACCACTTTGAATCCAAATTTGATGTAAATGAGTACCAATTTGTCGTATTATTAAGCAAATGTGTTCTTTAGTATTAGGAATAGCGACAGTTTTTGGCTGACTTGGTTTAGTATATGGCGGTGCAGGTTTATCAGAAATCTCCTCTTGCAATTTCGGAATCTGAAAAAAATAATAGAAATTAATTGGCGTATACATTAATATCAGATAAAAGACCCTCTTTAATTTATTTCATGTAAATTGATAATTAGAGAAATTTCAAGATTGACATACGTAAAGGATTTAAATATTGATTTTTTTTTGCTAGCTTTAAAAACTATAGCCCTTGCATTTCTAAACAAGAACACAGTTTCTACTACCTCTTAAATAGGGCTTCTCAATCAATTTCATTGAGTTGCATGCTATGAGAGCTTTAATGGTATTGACAATCCAAACAAAAATATTCTAGAATAGTTTAGAACCGCTCGGATATTTAAATTTAGAAAATATTTATTTTACGACACTCCTAATTTACAACCCCTTGTCTTTAATTCAATCGGATTGAAAATTTGACACAACTATTAACTCATGACACTTGATAAATACATTAGTTTTATTTTAAAAAATCGTTAAAGTCGTTTTTGAGAAAAAAAACGAAATAAAGAATGGGGGGTGTAAATTAGTAGTGTCGCGATGACTTCAAATAAATGAAAATGTGAAAGTCGTGTGGTGAACTCACCAGTTGATTATTTTTAGTTACAAATGAAAACTATATAATGAGTTTTACTAAATTCCTACTTATAAGATAATAATTACCTGTCGATTCAGTGTATGTGGAGATATCTCCACTGGATATCCAGTTCCACCTTAAAAAAAAAAAAAATTTAAATTATAAATTAATAGATTGGTGATTTTGTAGGATATTGATGCAAGAAGGAGTAGAATTCTAAGTCAGGATTGATGATCGTATCATGAAAAAAAGGAAGAATTTTCAGGCCAAGGTACCCATGGATGCAGGTCTTCAAGTAATGAAGGTTGTATGTGGCAATGAAGACATAAGACAATGAGATTTAATGAATATATAAAACCAAAGAATGATCTCTCTTCCTTTAGTGCTAAGGTATTGCAAAGATGCCAACTACAAGTCTAGACCTGGTTCAGACTAGTAGAGTAATTTCTATTATTCTATGAACGGCTTTTTGACTATAGGTAAGAGAATAAGAAATGAATATCGGATTTAGACATTTAAAATTATGAATTCACCGAAACTGCAAACAGTGTACGCGAGTCTTGAAAAAGCTTCACTTTTACCTCCAATTCCAGTTGGAATACGGACATGTTACCAGAAGAATGGAGACGTTTTGAGTGAGCTTGAAAAGGCTGAATGTCAAAAAGATTATTGTATCCAGGGTGGCAAGAGAGAGCTAAATTGGAGACCTGGGCCGAATTTGAGTCTAGTAAATTGTAAGAAGTTGTTTGGGTGTAAAATAGCCTCATTTGTATAGAAAGCCAAGTTTCCATTAGTGGCTTTTGCTAGAGAGTAATTTGGTCATTCCAAGTGAGGTAAGACCTAGAATGAAACCCGACATTGATAATATATCACAAAATACCAACACAAATTGTTTAACATCACATTTGCATAGGTAATATAGGAGAATATATACCTATATTTGATCAGGCTTAAGTGATTAACTCGTTATTATAACTTTTTGGATTAAAATCACATTTTGCAATACGATTAAATATATACTTATTAATATATATGTATTTAATTGTAATATAAAATGGAATTTTAATCAAAAAGTTTAAATATGAGAATATATCATTTCTATCCATAACGGCGTTCAATGTGAAATCTTTCCTTTTCTCTGGTCAGGAATCACTTCCCGAAAACCAAAAGGAGCCATTCGATCCATATTTTAATCATTTAATAATAAATAGAATCAATATTCAAATTTGTTGATAGATCTAGTGTCGCCTTTTTCAAACTACTCGGCGCAACGCTCGCCGATCCCAGTCTCTATTGAATATTTTTTTGCTTAAACATGTTTGAAAATGTCGAAAACGTAGAGAAAATCAAAATCAAAATCGAATCAGTTCTTTTTATGGAAACAGAAACATTTTAAAACTAGATATAACTTCATACAACCTCCCGCATTTTTTTACTTTCACTTAGATCAAGGCCGTAGCCAGAAAAAAATTTCAGATGGGTTTGGGGCGTAGTTAATTTTCGGGAGTAGGGTTTGCGGAGTATAGATATACTCCATATACTCCTAGGAGTAGAAGGGACATGGCCTCCATCAGGGCTGAGCCGAATGTGTGGCGAATGTTTGCAAAAGACAGGGGTGGCCAGATCAAAGGGCAGCAAAACAGCTAGACTGACCCTCTCTCTAGACCCTAGAGTCTAACCGAGTGATTCTCAACCTTTTTAAAGCTCCCGTCGCCTTAAGGCGAGGAAAAATTTTCAGCGTCACCCTTTCAGAAAATCCTGTACGGTATGAGGATGTGATATTATAACGAGAAACTATTTAGGTGATAAAATTGAAAATGAATTGATAGATCTAATCGGCTCAAAAATAGAAAACACTATTTTAGATCTAGTAAAGAAATATAAATATTATTCTATAATCCTCGACTGTACACCAGATGTGAGTCGTACGGAACAATTAAGTGTAATTTTGAGGTTCGTTTTATTAAACGAGTTGACGAAAAAAATTGAAATAGTTGAACATTTCATTCAGTTTTGTCCTATTACTGATTCTCCTGGTGGGGGGGGGGGGGTTAACGCCCTAAGGCATCGAATGCCATTGATAAATATGACTTAAATTTAAAAATATACATACCTCGTTTCTTTTTATTTTTACACAAACAGTTTCCTAAAATATTAAGAAAACATTAGTAATAGCATTTAGAAAATAGTAATTTATTAATTTAATGTAAATTCTTACCCATTTTGTGGATTCTTTTTTTAATAAAAATCTTTTTAATCAAGACCGATTTTTTTTGCTTCTATATATTTTTAAGCCTATATAGGGGGGCAACGGCTTTCTATTGTTACATTAGCTATATTGAATTAGAGTATACATGGCGTTGCTAGGATCTTCATTTTGTAACTCCTTCTCGAATCAATATCATTAAAAAAAACTTCCAACTTGAGGTCTAATATTCATGAATAATGTAGTTAATATCGTTATATAGATAAATTTTATATAGCAATAATTTAATTCAAGGTTTTTGCACATTCGTCTCTGTGACTTAAGGGTTTAGGGCTGAGGGTGACGATTTATAATTTTATTTGTTAGGGACTATAGTTTCGAAGTTTTTCCCTTCATCCCCATACATTTTTTTTTTTATAAATATTTTATTTCGAGATTCGTTTGTAAGTTTACGAATAGTGTACTCCATTCGTTGAAACTTGTATACTAAATCAAATTTAAAAATTAAAAATATATATAGAATCCTATGAAAAATGTCCCGGTTCGGACATTTATCAATCTAATCACCTAATCTGGGGGCACAGGGGCATTGGCCAAGGGCGGATCCATAAATTCTTTATAAGGGGGGGAGATATTAAAAAAAATACAAGAATATATCAATATTTTTAATGTATTTTAGTAGGAAATTCAATTAATGAATGTTTATTTACAAGAAATACGCTTACATTCTAAAGAAATATTACACTTAAACCAGGGGCGGTATCACTGTTTCATTTTATGGGATCATGTACCGGATCTCCCCCCCTTACCCATTCCCGGGTGAAAATTTTGAAATTTTTGCTTCAAAAGTAGTTTTTAGAGGCGATTTTAACCCCCTGTAAAATTAAAAACAAGCAAAAAGAGCGCATGAAGAAAGGGAAAATATATAGGTTTACCTACCTATTAAATGAATATCATAGCATACTTGGACTATAGTTCACTAATTGAGTTCTTCATATTTAACAAATTGGTTGAGACTACTAATGTAAAATAGATATTTTTAAAAATTAAAAAAAAATTTACTTACAGCTTCTTTAGTCCAGGCAAATTACGATTTTAACAGGAAATAATTTCCGGTAAAGATTTTATTGCTGGAATACCTTCATTGGTACTCCAATATTACTACCCTATAACTCTAAAACGACTTATCAAATCAAAAAGATATCTAATAGATAAATTAAAGCTCTTTAAATTTCGCGTAAAATTCAAAAAATTGCACCTATTTAGGTTCAGTCTACCATATCTAGCACTTGTCAAAAAACAGCCCCCGGGATCACTTTTGAATATCCCTAAAACTCGTACTTTTTTCTATTTTTCCCCATTTTGACCATGAAGGAGCACGTTTCCAACAAAGACGACGCTATACATTTTTAAACTAGATTATATTTGGTACAATTTAAACAAAGTTTCATCTTAATTGGATAATGGTAACATGAGGTTGAAGTTTTGAAAAAATGCAATTTTTGCAAATAATCGCAGTTTTTCTTTCATAAAATTTCTCATCCTAGAAACTTGATTCCTATCTCATTGTATAGAAAATTTTATTTACTTGAACTTTTACTTGGACCACTTTTTTGATAAAACTCTTAGATTTATAGATATTCTACATTTTCCGGACAGGATATGATCCGAATCCTCAAAAGCAATTGAAAATGCTGGATATCAATAAATCCAAGAATTTTATCAAAAAAGTAGTCCAAGTAAACGTTCAACTCAACAAAATTTTCTAGACAATGAGATAGGAATCAAGTTTCTAGGATTAGAAATTTTATGAAGGAAAAATTGCATTTTTTCAAAACTTCAACCTCATGTTTCTAATATCCAATTAAGATGAAACTGGATTTAAATTGTAGCAAATTTAATCTAGTTTAAAAATGTATAGAATCGTCTTTGTCGAAAACGTGCTCCTTCATAGTCAAAATGGGGAAAAATCGAAAAAAGTACGAGTTTTAGGGATATTCAAAAGTGATTCTGGGGCTGTTTTTTGACAAGTGCTAGTACCGGTTTTACTTAACCTAAATAGATGAAATTTTTAAATTTTACGCATAATTTAAAGAGCTTTTAATTTATCTAATAAAGATCTTTTTGATCTGATAAGCCGTTTTTGAGTTATTCAAGAAAAAATTGAAAAAACTCCGAAATTTTCTCATTTTGAGGCGCGTAGAAAAATTTCCACAACAGAGATACAACACAGATTTAGAGGAAAAATTTAGGGTACTAATATCGGAGTACCAACAAAAGGTATTCACCAATAAAATCTTTACCGGGAATCTGATTTACATAGCTATAGGGATGAACAACGATCTTCAATTGATTTAAAAGAAAATTTCTTACATTCTTTGATATTAAATATATAACTCTGAAAGTTATAATAATCAAGTACCTGGAGGCACCGAGCGATGCTCGGTAACTTCTTCCTTCAGTTAAAACCTTTATTTTAATATTATTTTTAAATTAATTTAAAATTCTGATAAAAAGGTCGATTTTTATTTGAGAGCCGTTTTCAAATTAAAAAAAATACAATTATATATAGTATTCGCCCACTATACCCCCCCCCCCCCCGCTTGACCCCACCTACCCCCGAATCCCCCACCACTGCACCCCAGCTCCTGCACCTGTTTTGATTCAACCATATGATTCATTTTTATTTATCCAATTGTTAATAAATAAAACCTATCAAAATGTGTTGTTTTTTCAGAAAATTGAGACCTGCTTATGCGAAATATATTTTTAAATAAATTCTTGATTATTTTTTATTCTATTAAATAAATAAAGCTATTTATAAAAACAATTATAAAACGTTTATTAATATTTCTAACGTTTAGGTTGAACAAAATATGTTAAAGACCACAATCACAATACTTCTTCAAGGCCCATTGTCTGCCTGAGCACAAAATGAAAAGGGAAACCTTTTTTTAAACCCTAAGAATGGGATTTGTCTACCTGAGAATAATTAATTTGATTACGAAAAAACCCATCAAAAACAATTTTGTCGAAGATGAGACCGTGACAGATCGAATTGTCACCCCCAAAACCCCTAACCCGTGAATTTCATCAAAATCGGTAGAGTCGTTTTCAAAATATAACCAAGATACAAATATATAAACAAACAAATATTTATACAAATAAATATATAATTTTTGCTCGTTTAATATCAATCGCTATTTTTGATTTTAACTCGATTCCTCTATGTTTTCAGCAATGGTTACCAATAAAAACCGAAACGTCAAAAGTCCAATATAGAATGGTTATTCCTCAAGTACTAGATGAGAATCAATCGCTATTTTTGATTTTAACTCGATTCCTCTGTCTTCAGCAATGGTTACCAATAAAAACCGAAACGTCAAAAATGCAAAATAGAATGGTTATTCCTCAAGTCCTAGATGAGAATCAATAGCTATTTTTGATTTTAAGTCGATTCCTCCATGTCGTCAGCAATGGTAACGGATAAGAAAACAACGCGGTTGCTATGGTTACTTATAAAATTTCCTCCCAAATTTTTACCATTTCACATCGAGAAGCCTAACCATTCTTACTTAAGTTAGGTTAAATGAGCTATATTAAAACGATCAAATGAATAAATTTTAATGAATTTAAAATATAAAAAAGTACTATTTAAGTATAAAGTACTTTAAAAATATGATTTTACTAAAAACTTTATTTAACCTTTTTTGTGGTCCCCAAGGTACTTAATTAGGATATTAAATTTCATCAAAATTGGTTAAGTCATTTTCAAGATATTTAGAAAAAACTAAAAAAGTACTGAAATAAAGTACTAATGTTTGTGGACCGATATGTACCAAAAACTAATCAGCGCTTCATTTTGTTAAACTAATGGTAGGTTTTCAATTTCATTTCAATCAGCGCAAAGGTGTGGAAAAAATCGTGGACGAAAAAAACGATAACACACACACATCCATCCATCCATCCATCCATCCATCCCCACGCACTTCCAAAAAAAATGGCACTTTTTGGCCTCTCAACGAGATTCCAGGTAATTTTTGACAAAACCGTCACGTGCTAAAATTCAATCTCATTGAATACTTCAATTTGTGACCTTAATTGAGACTATGGGTTCCGTAGTCTTTACCTGAGGACCCTTTGAAGTCGCGCTTGCCACGAGAGCGATTCCAATACTTTCTCCCATGCTTCGCATTGGATAAAGTAAAAATACAGGTTACAAACAGCGGGGGGTAAGGGGTCGCGTCATGAAAAAGGTTTAGAAACAATGCTCTCCCGAGTAAAAATCGAACATTTTTTTGGTTAGACCGAAACAAGACCGAAAGGGGTCTGCACGCATGAGCCCGCACCTCGACCGATCTGGGTATCTTTGCAGGACAAATTCGGCCGCACGCATTATATACATTTTTTCCTGTACGGCCGAACTAACTGTGGCTGAAGCAAAGCCGAAGCAGGGCCGTAGCTAGACAGAACCGCGGCTGTATAAATAAATAATAAATTACGTATAAAGAACGTAACAAATTTTCTTTTAAATCAATTGAAGAACATTATGCATTCCTATAGCTATGATTTAAGCAACTGCTATGGAACTTGGTACCCGCTTAGATCTTAACTCTTTTGTCGGCGAAGCCGTTTGCACCGAACTTGGCCGCATTTTCACATTTATGTTTTTGATCAGATAAATATGTTTACATATAAACATATGTGTAGAATTTGTTTATCTAAAATAAATATTATTATTTATTTAATAATATAAAAATAAATAATATTTAAGGAGGTTCTTTCGCGACAATCCACACAAAAAGTTTTAGCCTCGTAACCACTCTATAAATATGAACGGAACTAAAATTTTAGGTTATGTTTTTTTAACGTGACTGTCCACTCACACTACGAAATCTCTCATGGATACACACATACTCGCCGGATCGTTTCCAAGCCATTGATATTTTATCCCCTCCACTAAAAATAATCGCCCAAATATGTTTTTTTTTTGTTTTTCATCAAAACTAAGAGGTAAATAATTTCAATTTTTTTTAAGTTACTCCGAATATATTATTCTAACAATTATTAGTTTTTCATCAAGATGGTGAAAGTCCTTCAATGAAAAAAAATAAAATAATGATCATATCCACACCCTAACTACCCTATGAGAAAATGTTATTTTTAATTGTATTTATTTCATGTTTGGTGTGGTAAATCGTCTTCAAATTTAAACACTATGTGTATTATGATTTTAATGACATATTCCAAGTTTCAAAGACTTCTTGAATTTTTGCATTTGTGAAAGAACTACCTTAATGGTATTTTTTTTTTTTTTTTTTTTGTAAATTAGTACCTATATGTTTTGTCTCATAGGTGGGGAACCTGCGGCCTCGTTTCTTGTGTGGACTTTAAAAAAATATCTTTTATTTTTATAAAAGTTGCATTTATAGGTATATCAACTTATGCGGCCTCCTTTATTTATGCCTAATTTAAATATGGCATCCAATGGTCAAAAAGTTCCCCACCTATAGTTTGTCTCAATTACAATTATTTATTTATATTAATTTATAAAAACCACCATTTGACTTGACTTAGAAAGGGCGGCAAATTTTAACTAAGTTTTCGATTAGTGGACTGTATGGAAAATGGAAAGAATATGAACCTTATGGAAACTCATAAATTGTCAAAATGTTATATATTGTCATATTAATGAGACGGATTCATCTAGAAATTAGATGAAAATTTAAACAGAAATATATAAACAGATATACAATATAAAAAATATAATAATAAAAATTATCTATATATGTGTGTGGTTGCATATATGTATATGAATGTAGATGGATAAAAGTTGAATGTTTGTTTAATGTCCGAAAAGAAGGAGTGAACCGTTGAGGGTGGCCGCCGCCAGGGACGGGTTACCCGGGTTGAAAGAGACGTCCAGGACAGGGGACCCGAGGCCACTCCACCGGGTAAGCCACTCCACGTTGCTCCGGGTATCATACAAGTAGAGCTGGAAAACAAACAAAACACAATTATTATTATTATAGTATATTTAAGATCACTTAAAAATATATAATTTCACTTTAGATGGTACAATCCAAAAGAATCTCCCAGGTCTATTATATTATTCCTATCTTTCTTGTGTATTATAGTTATATAAATATATGTATATACCGGGTGAGTTTTTTATCTTGAGGCAGTCTTATAACTCAAAAACAGTGCATTATATGAAAAAAAGTTTCAAATAAAAGTTTATTTATATCAAAGGGGAAATTAAACTACGCTATTGTTTGTCGACCTAGAACAAGCTTTCATGGGTATTTCGAAGTCAACTTCTGTTTTTTAAATAGAAAGCTATATGTTTCTGTACATATTCTGAATCTACAAAAAAATTGAACAACTTTTATTAGAACTATTTTTTTATAAGACATCAAATAAAAAAAATATTAAATCAATTAGATCTCAAAGAAAAAATCTTAATAATTATTTTTATTAATCATTCAACTTAATTATCAAATAATAATGATCAAATATTTAATTATTAAATAAATAATTTAATAATAATTAATAATTTAATAATTTTGCGACAATGTTCTGTGACGTATTCCAGAGTGTATCTCAAAGTCTTCTGGATGAATTCCAGTTCCAATTTCGTTATTTTGACCTTTTTAAGTTTCTTCATAGCCTTGTTTTTTAACAAATTTACAACACGATGAAATGAAGCTTGTGAGGGTGTATCCCTGTCAGGAAAACGCTAGGCATCCATTTCAATGACAGCCCCACATAACACTTCTTCCACATTCACCGCATAAATTAAGACCAGTTCAATTCTGTCTTGAACAAAAAATGCTCCATTTTTATTATGGTAATACAATAATATAACTATCTACTGGATTGATACGAGAAATAAACCTTTTTAAACTCAAGACTTTTAAATAGTTCTATTAAGTAGAAAATAATCTCTTAAATCTGAATATAACGAAGTTTTAATATCATTATAAACACTTATTTTCATTGTTGTGACTTTTCGATTTAATAAATATTTATTTAATAATTAATTATTTGATTATTATTATTTGATAATTAAGTTGAATAATTGTTAAAAATAATTATTAGAATATTTTTTGAGATCTAATTGATTTAATATTTTTATTATTTGATGTCGTATAAAAAATAGTTTTTATAAAAGCTGTTCAGTTTTTCTTGTAGATTCAGAATATGTACAGAAACATATAGGTTTCTATTTAAAAAACAGAAGTTGACTTCGAAATACCCTTGAAAGCTTGTTCTAGGTCGACAAACAATAGCGTAGTTTAATTTCCCCTTCCATTTAAATAAACTTTTATTTGAAACTTTTTTTCATATAATGCACTGTTTTTGAGTTATAAGACTGTCTCAAGATAAAAAAACTCACCCGGTATATACATACTAGCCTTCGGCTCGGGGGTCACCTAGCCCCTGGCGGGAGGCGTCTTGTTTTATAGTTAAAATTTATATAGATAATACCTGACCTGACCACGCGTTGCTGTGACTAACTCTTATGCTTCACGCCTAAACCACTGGACGTATCGAAACTATCTTCAATAGGTATTAAAACAGTAAATGAATTATATATTACTTGTCAAAATTGTTCCATTAACCAAAATAATATTGACAGTTGAAAGATTTCCAAAAAGCTATTATCGGCCATCTTGTTTGTTTGATTTTACCCCCAGAGAGGCGCTGGTTGTTTCCTCAAAAAAAAAATATTTTTTACATGCCACAGGTGTGATATCTATAAAAACACTCGTGTATTTGAATGGAATGTTGTGTGAAAATTTCAAAGAAATCGGTGAAGAACTTTCGGAGATCTTTCAACGTATCACTTAAGCGTACATTTTTATTTATATAGATAACTCTAATGTATAAAAAGATAAGAGACATATTATAGTCTTATTTACTATAATATATATATATCCTATGTTCACTTATTAGGGCTTTTTTATAGACCGAAATGCCATGGTTTCGCTCAATTTTTTTAATTAAAATAGTTTCAGCCGTTTTTAAGATATTTCGAAAAAAAGAATAAAAAAAAAACACTGTGTGGTAAAAGTAAAAAAATAAACTGCAACGGATCTTTGCTAAACTTTATCCAAATTCATTTGAAATATTAATATGTTTGTTCCTTTATTATTAATCAGATATCACTTGCAATTTGTAGTTCATGTTGACATTAATTAAAAATAATTCTCATTTAATAGTCGAGGAATAACCATTCTACAATGGATTTTTGACATTTCGGTTATTATTGTAACCATTGCTGAAGACATGGAGGAATCGACTTAAAATCAAAAATAACGATCGATTCTCATCTAATACTAGAGGAATAACCTTATTGCATTCCATTTTTGATATTTTGACCATTAATGGCAACCTCAAGTCTGAGTTGTTTACCAAAAAAGAATTTAGTCTTTTTGATTTTAAGTCGATTCTTCCACGTTTTCAGTAGAGGTTGCCATTAATGGTCAAAACATCAAAAATGGAATGCAATAAGGTTATTCCTCTAGTATTAGATGAGAATCGATCGTTATTTTTGATTTTAAGTCGATTCCTCCATGTCTTCAGCAATGGTTACCAATAATAATCTAAACGTCAAAAACCTAATGTAGAATTGTTATTCCTCAAGTATTAGATGAGAATCGATGACTATTTTTGATTTTAAGTCGATTTCTCTATGTCTTCAGCAATAGTTATCAATAAAAACCGAAACGCCAAAAATCCAATATAGAATGGTTATTCCTCAAGTATTAGATGAGAATCAATCGCTATTTTTGGTTTAAAGTCGATTTCTCTATGTCTTCAGCAATGGTTACCAATAAAAACCGAAACGTCAAAATCCAATATAGAATGGTTATTCCTCAAGTATTAGATGAGAATCAATCGCTATTTTTGGTTTAAAGTCGATTTCTCTATGTCTTCAGCAATGGTTACCAATAAAAACCGAAACGTCAAAAATCCAATATAGAATGGTTATTCCTCAAGTATTAGATGAGAATCAATCGCTATTTTTGGTTTAAAGTCGATTTCTCTATGTCTTCAGCAATGGTTACCAATAAAAACCGAAACGTCAAAAATCCAATATAGAATGGTTATTCCTCAAGTACTAGATGAGAATCAATCGCTATTTTTAGCATTTCACAGAGAAAAGCCTATCCACTCTTACTTAGTTAGGTTAAATGAGTCCTATATTACCATAAACAGATCAAATGAATAAATTTTAAAGAATTCAAAAATCTTACTTTAGAGTAAAGTACTTTAAAATATAATTTTACTAAAAACTTTATTTAACCTTTTTGTCGGCCCCAAGGTACTTAATTAGGATATTAAATTTCATCAAAATTGGTAAAGTCATTTTAAAGATATTTAGAAAAAACTAAAAAAGTACTGAAATAAATAATGTTGTATAATACTAATGTTTGTGGGCCGATATGTACCAAAAACTAATCAGCGCTTCATTTTGTTAAAATGATGGTAGGTTTTCAATTTCATTTCAATCGGTGCAAAGGTGTGGAAAAAATCGTGGACGAAAAAAAACGATAACATCCATCCATCCATCCATCCATCCATCCACCATCCATCCGCACGCACTTCCAAAAAAAATGGCACTTTTTGGCCTCTCGACGAGATTCCAGGTAACTTTTGGCAAAACCGCCACATGCTAAAATTCAATCTCATTGAATACTTCAATTTGTGACCTTAATTGAGTCCATGGGTTCCGTAGTCTTTACCTGAGGACCCGTTGAAGTCGCGCTTGCCACGAGAGCGATTCCAATACTTTCTCCCATGCTTCGCATTGGATAAAGTAAAAATACAGGTTACAAACAGCGGGGGTAAGGGGTCGCGTCATGAAAAAGGTTTAGAAACAATGCTCTCCCGAGTAAAAATCGAACATTTTTTGGTTAGACCGAAACAAGACCGAAAGGGGTCTGCACGCATGAGCCCGCACCTCGACCGATCTGGGTATCTTTGCAGGACAAATTCGGCCGCACGCATTATATACATTTTTTCCTGTACGGCCGAACTAACTGTGGCTGAAGCAAAGCCGAAGCAGGGCCGTAGCTAGACAGAACCGCGGCTGTATAAATAAATAATAAATTACGTATAAAGAACGTAACAAATTTTCTTTTAAATC
The DNA here is from genome assembly GCA_024734495.1 of Forficula auricularia. NCBI lineage: Eukaryota > Metazoa > Arthropoda > Insecta > Dermaptera > Forficulidae > Forficula > Forficula auricularia. The sequence continues at coordinate 99,676 of JALMQS010000092.1, read as the reverse complement.
AATTGAAGAACATTATGCATTCCTATAGCTATGATTTAAGCAACTGCTATGGAACTTGGTACCCGCTTAGATCTTAACTCTTTTGTCGGCGAAGCCGTTTGCACCGAACTTGGCCGCATTTTCACATTTATGTTTTTGATCAGATAAATATGTTTACATATAAACATATGTGTAGAATTTGCAATACTTTCTCCCTTGCTTCGCATTGGATAAAGTAAAAAATAAGAAGGCACCGAGACTTAAAAATAATTGACGTTTCAATTCAATTTATTTTTTCTGTTTTTAACTCACCGAATTATCTTCTCCGCCCACAGCCAAATATCGAGCACAGGGACTCACGTCAAATCGAGTTGTATACATTTTATTACAATGGCTTGAATATTTTTGAACACATCTAGAATTAAATATTAAAAATAAATAAATATTATATTATAGAATGTTAAATATCGGACGGGGTACTTGCCTTGCCGAGCGGAGATCCCATAATTTGACCCCGTCATTGATGGCGGTCGTCAAAAAGAGATCACATAACGGAGACGGATGGTCAAAGGGCGTGGGTGACCAGGCCAAGTGGCGCACCAGATGGGGCACACGCAGATGAACATCCTCCAGGGTCAAACACGACTTCTCCTCATTCAAATCCAACACATGGACAGATTTATTGGAGCAGCCACAAATTACAATATCTAAATGTTAAGTAGCAAGGGCATTATATTCATTGTTAATATTATTATTAGTATCTGGCCACCGAGCAATGCTCGGTAACTTTTTGCTTCAGTTAAAAGCTATATATTAATACCTTAACCCCCCACCACTTCACCCCACCTCCTGCACTCACATGCACCCCACCTCACCCCAATTCCGTCCCACCCCTGAAACCACTTCCCTCGCCCCCGGCACCCCCACTGCTCCCCCCATATCTCCCCCACCACCACCACCTCCACCCTCGCCCCCGCCCCCTCACCCAGTTTTTGGATTTCAAGCCTTGTAGAGGCTCACAGATTATGTATATATATATATAGGTATATAAATAAATACCGTATAATAATTTTTTTTAATTAAATAACAATTTTTGAGTTCATCAATTAAATTGCCAAATTCTAATATAGAAAAAATACGTTTGTGGGATTTAAAACTCGATTTTTAATCAATTAAATTGTCTAACTTTTAATATAGGTATATAATAATATTTGTAATGATCTATTAGTGGAATTTAAAATTAAAAACCAATTAATAATTAAAAGGAAATTGAATAAAAATGTAAATATACATTTTTATCGAGACAACCACCTGTGAATAATTATTTCAATTAACAAAAAACCCATCAAAAACAACTTAGCCGAAGATGAGACCTTGACAGATCGAATGTCCAACACAAAACCCTCCTAACCCGTGAATTTCATCCAAATCGTTAGAGCCGTTTTCGAGAACCCGACCGGATATATAGGTATATATATATATATTTTTTTTTTAATGATATTGATGTGAGAAGGAGATACACCAGAAGGTGCATCCCCTAAAGGCCTGCAATGGGATCCATCGTGAAAAGTACAGAGTAGAAGTAAAAGAAGCCGGGATCATAAGCCAAATCTCAGAAAGTTAGATACAATTCAATTTACTAAGTTTTTTTAAGGGCTTCGAGCAGTTGTAAATTCTCCGTGCGATAAATTAGGTTAAATTTATCTCCCACTTAATAGATTATATACATGATCTGTTCGTTTAATATAATAAGATAAGATAAGATTGCTTTACCATACCGGGTATACTGAAGTATTACAATCGTTCATGAAAAGTGTTTTGTTTTTTTAATTTCCAACCATCTCAAAAACTGCTGAAAGTATTTTAATAAAAAAAAAAATTGAGGGAATTCACGACATTTCGGTCTACATTATAAGCTTATATAGTTAACATCGACAAATTTATAAAGATGTTTCGCCTTGCACCAACACCACAATCTCTTAAATTGAAAGTTTTTGCCGAGAGTAGCAGAGTTTTTATATATTGAAGGAGACAATAAAGAGAGTGTGTCTTCTGGTGGAATTATAAATTTTATTTATTTATAACGAGACTATACCCTCTTTGCCCTCTTCATCAGTCGATTCATAAATTAATTCCTGTGAATCCATTGTAATAGACTGATGAAGAGGGCAACAGCCGTCGAAACTATAGTCTCGTTATAAATAAATAAAATTGATAACTCCAGCAGGGAAGACACACTCTTTTATGTCTCCTTCAACCACAATCTCTATTAATGACAGATTTATACTTTAAAAGTTATTATTTTGTCAAAATGTCTGTTGTCAAATTTTTGTACGCTCTAGCTCAAAAACCAATTAAAGTATACCTATTAAAAAACGAAATTGTATATTAAGATTAAGAACTGATTAGATTTTGGTGGAAATTGGTTCAATTTAGCGTCGTTCGTCCATTTTGCCTAGTTTCTTAACCATTGTCGTAAGCAAGTTGCCATATTTTAATGAAGTTATCCACAGAAATAACTAAATTAGGGCAAGTTTTAAATAATAGGTGAAGTAAAAAGTTCTGAGCCTTTTTTCTCTTTATTTCGACGATAAAATTAACCAAGTTAGGATTTTCCGATTTAGATCAAATATGCGCCGTTTTGTTCGAAACTTTTGTCCTTTTTGAACGTATACATCGTGAGATATAGGCTTATTAAAGCCATCTAACGAAAAAAGGCTCAGAACTTTTTACTTCACCCATTTTACTTCATTCATTATTTTGAAGTGTCTTTTAAGCGATAAATCAAATGATTGCAACGAAATAACTATACTCTGAGTTTTTAGAGGGCGGCCAACCACTCATTCAATATTTTTCATTTAATCAGTAGTTGGCCGGGGTAGATGGTATAATTTCTGTTAAGTTGCTAACTACTGGTGCTTTTACCCCATAATTATATAAATTTGAAAAGGATACTAGAATAACGGTAATTGAGCGCTGAGAAACTGTTGATCTGTTGCGTGGCTAATGGAATTTTGGAAACAGCTCGAGCGGCTGCCACATTCGGCAAACTAAAACATCAAATTATTATTATTATTATTATTTTCTATTAAATATTAATTTATTATTAGCTACTTGCGTTGTATTCTCTCTGGAATCCACAGATAATAAATTCAGATATAAAGATGAGGCCCAGTGTGTGCAATAAAAATTGATCTTTATAAAAAAATTGGACATTTTGGATTGTTTCAGAAGATGGCCTTCGCTAGAAACAAATATCTGATGTTAAATTTTACTTAACCATACCGGGTATTGAAATTACAGAAGCAGGTTTCTTTTGAAAGTCATAAAAAATTGATGTTTTTAAACTCACAACCAATTAATAAAACATATTGAGAAGAAATAAAAAGAAAGGGACCTATGTGTGATGAGAACCGAATCAAGTAGTAAATAAAGGACACAATAAAAGAGTGCGTCTTCTTTTGGAAAAATTTTCCAGCAAAAGACAGTCTTTTATTGTGTCTTTTAATTTATAAAAATTCTGCTACTCTCGGCAAAAAAACATTCAATTTACTTTTGTAATAATACAAAATAATATATCGTCGGCTTAGAGTGTAAACCTGCTAGCTACAACAAAGAAATTTTACAGGACAGAGAAAAAAAATTTAATATTGTTGTTTAGGAAAGAAACTATTTTTCACATTTTTTACTTTATCCAATGGGCACCTCGGGACTAGTATCCTCGGAGTGGCCGCTAGCGGAGAGATGTTGGAGAGGGTGGGGGCCGCTCCCCTGAAGGCCTTGCAAAAAATGGAGATCTTGAGACTTCATGTTCTTCCCACAGGTATCCATCCCCTGGTGTTAGGCGGCGTTATGGTGGGCCTCATCACCATCGATCGCCAGGTGAGGGCATTCATTAGAAAAAACATTAATTTGCCTCGCGACACTCCAGAGGGTTTCTTCCACGCCAGGATAAGGGACGGGGGTTTGGGGGTTCCTTCCTTTAGTTGGCACGTGCCACTCCTGACACATGCTCGTATAAGCCGAATGTCATCTTCGAGCTTTGATGCAGAGAGAGCTGCATCTGAGACACATAATGTGATCAGAATGATTATTGGGCCACCGATGCCCTCCGAAAATTTGGCGGCGTGGAGGGAGCCGGGGAATACTGGGCCCGCCGGTTGTATGACAGTGTCGACGGTAAGGACTTGGGACTTTGTGCGAGGGCTTCCCCGTCGTACTCTTGGGTGAACTACCCTGGTTCACTGAGCAACGGCACGTTTAAGGACCTCTGCCGCCTCCGATCGGGCTCTCTCCCTTCTGCTGTCCGCACTAGTCGCGGTAGGCGGGAGGGGGGTGTCCAGGGTGTAGGGCCGGGTGCCCCAAAACGGAGACGACGGCCCATATTATCCAGGGCTGTGGGCGGACACACGACGGGAGGATCAAAAGGCACGACGCCGTTGTCCGATGTCTGGCGGACGATTTAAAAGATCTCCTTGGGTGGAGCTGGAGTATTTATACACCAGTGCCGCCGGAGATCGTAAGCCAGACATCGTGATGGCAGGGTCGGAAGATCGGGTGACGGTCCCAGGTGGTCTCCGCGCTGGCCGGTTGCCGGTTGCCAACAAGAACAAAATTAATTATTATATTATAGTTGCAACTCCAGTCTGGTCGGGAATATCGCGGAGAGGTTCGGAGTCGCCGACGTCGCCTGCGACTTTTTCCTATTCCCAAAACTGAAGAGACCAATGAAAGGAAAGCGTTTTGCCACAATTGATGAAATAAAGTCAGAATCGAAGAACGAACTGATGGCCATACCGAAAAGCGCATTTCAGAAGTGCTTCGAGGATTGGAAGAAGCGCTGCCATAAGTGCATTATATCTGAGGGGGATTACTTTGAAGGGGACAAAATGGATATTGATGAATAAATAAATACTTTTCAAAAAAATTAAAACTTCACCTTTTCTTTTGGACAGACCTTGTATGGTTTCGGTAGAGTGTAGATAGAGACAGTGGGAATTTCGTTATCCATTCGTGACGAGGCATTTGGCCGAGGGGTGAACCGCGATTGGAATTAGGTGTACACCATCTTTGGAATTACTTTGGAATTCATTAGATAATCTATTGTCATCTATTTAGAAATGAAAGTGGAAGTGGAAGTAGGTGTACACGATTTTAGGTCGCGGTTCACCCCTCACATTTGGCTATCTCAAGAGATACATAAAATACTATCATGCCGTTTACGTTTTTTTTTTTAATTTCTTCACTTTGACATTCAGATCACTGGGCAGAAATCACATTGCGCCAACACAATATTTTAATCGTTCATATCTCGGCTTCGATAAGTCGCAGAGCCTTGAAATTTGAAACTTAACCTATATCCAGAGGCTACACGAAGTACGACAAGATTTTGGTCAAAATATAAGAACCGGAAGTTGACTTTTAGGTAACGATTTTTTTAAAAATTAGTGTATTTATCAAGTGTAAGGAGGTGTAAATTAGGAGCGTCGCGATGATTTCAAATAAGTGAAAATGTGAAAGTTGTGTGTGATGAACACACCAGTTGATTTTCTTTCAACGGTATTAATAATGTAATATATGATAAAAAATGGATTTAGCAGGCTTACACTCTAAGCCGACGATATGTTATGTAGCTAATTTAAATGATTATAATTTACCAAAAATTCAACAAATCGACATATTGAATTTTGAACTGTTCATAATAATATAATGGTTGACTTCTTAAGATGTTTATATATTAAACATATATAAATAAATGAATGCATTTCTTACCGTCACATTTTTCGATAATCTTCTCGTGTTATTGATTTTTTGTGTTTGCGGATCAATATTTAACATACATTTTTTATATTTTATATCCCAAATTTTGATTAGTTTTTCTGAATTGCTTGCCTAAAAATTGAATGAAAATATTCCATTTGAATTATTGTGTATAAAAAAATTGAAATTTTTTGTGTGAATTCAATACTAGTAGACTCGCCTCCTGGTGCCTCAAGCCATCGAGCCGACTCTCATTAATCATAAATTTAGTTCTCTAGTTATGAAATAGTGTTTGTCAATAAAAGTATATGCCAATAAGGGGGTCAGAAAGGTTTTAAAGCTTTCTTTTAAGTACATTGCTTATGGCACTCGTGACATTTAAACCTATTGAAAATACATATACTCAGAGGCGTAGGGCTCATGAGATAAGTAAAGGCAAAGACAAATCGTTTCTTATGGCAAACTAACCGTAATTAAATATATTTCATATGTTTAATCAAGAATTATGTTCTTGTTTTAATTTCTTCAAGTATATTTTTACTCGAGTTAAATTATTCTCTAAAGGGCCCCTCCCGGGAAAGTTTTGGGGTAGTTTTGATTTCTTGATCCAATATGTTTTTTGGTGTGATGAATCTGAATCTGAGGTTTGTTAACAAAATTTCGTGTCCGGAACATTATCAAAAATACAAAAAAAATCATTTTTTGGCGGTTTTTCGCAACTTTTCGTATATAACCTTCCTTTACATAATGAAAGACCATAAAATTTCCTAGAGAATAAGACAGTTTCTAGAATCAGTGATTTTCATTTTATGAAAGTAAAACTGTGATTGCAGTTTTTCAAAAATTCAACCTCATTGCAGCACTGCTTACCATTATCCAATTAAGATAAAACTTTGTTTGAATTGTAAAAAATTTAATCTAGTTTAAAAATGTATAGAATGGATTTTGGTCTAAAACGTGCTCTTTCATGGTAAAAATGGGAAATAATCTAAAAAAGTGCGAGTGGGATTTTCGGAAACAGAAAAAATACTCCAATTTTCAACTAGAGCTTGAGCTCCAACGGTTGTCTAGAGAAAAAAACCTAAATGATTAAATTTGTCTGAAATTTTATTAATTTCATTTTGAATAGGAAAGTTGTTTATGAAAAGTTGATAGATTTCGAGTAAAAAGCAAAAAACCGCCAAAAAATGAGATTTTTTACCTTCTTTTACATTTTTGACAATGTTTCGTCACGAAATTTTGTTAGCAAACCTCAGATTCGGATTCAGTACACCCAAAAACATATAGGGCCGAAGAAATTACAACTTTCCCAAAACTTTCCGGGTAAAAACACAATTTAACTGCACTATTTGTTTTAATAAAAGTAAATTCTCACTAAATGTGCTTTGTGGATTGACCCCCCCCCCCATGAAAATTTTCAGCCTACGCCACTGGTCGTGATATTTAAACTTATTGAAAATACACATTCTATATGTTTTCTAAAACATTCTTTCCTTTAAGGGGAATTATTTCCCATCTCTAAAAAGGGGTAAGGGTTGGTTGTTGATTTCGTTAGCTCAAGATATAATAAACAGATGAGAGCTGAGTTGAAGAGATGAGCAGATGAGCAGTCATGTTTGTAACCAATAGAGACCCCAACGGTCCCGAAAAACTTTGAATCTTACCAAATAATTTCCGCACAAACTAAAATGGATACTATTGATATGTTGATCGTGGCCAATTAATACATCATTGTTTCTCATTTCATTCAATTCCTTGGCGTTCAGTAAATGAATTATTTTTTGTGTCGACCCATAAGCAAGTTGAGTTCCATCACCTAAAAATGCATCACTCTAAAATTAATAATAATCTTCAATTAACAAGTAATCAACTAAAAATAATTAATAATAAATTATAGAGAATCACCAATTAATTAATCAATATTAATCAATAAATTATTAAAATAGAGTAATAACTGAAAACTTTTACGCTTTTTTTATTAGAGTAATATACCAATACCTAAATTAATACATGGCCTTTAAATTTCAATAAAATTAATGGAAAAATTATGCTTTCTGCATTTTTTTAACCGCAATTTCTGAAGCTAGAGAGCCCAATATATAATCAGTTCTCCGCATTGAAAAGACAAACATTTTGGTATAAGAATGAACTTTCTATGACTTTCTGTTCTTGCGTTATCGTGGATATCGGAATACAACAGAAAATAAATCATGGGTCAAAATGATTTTTTTCCAAATTTCAGATATATTTTTAAGCAGAATGAGCAAATTTATATACATGGTGTTCCACAGAACTCGTTCATTAAAAGTTTTCATGGAAGGAGTTGAGAGAAGATTTTGAACTTTGACATATTTATGTTTTGGAATATGCTCTTTTTAAATAAATTATTAACAACTTTTCGACACTTTCTGCTTTGCCGCAATCGCTATCAACTTTCTTATTTTCTATGGAACACCTCAAATATTTTTGCATCATTAAATTAAGTGTTAAAAACTGAGATGATTTTGTATAATGCACTTGATGTCTAAAATTTATCCTTTCTGAGTTATTTTAGATAGTTTGTAAATTATACGTAGCAATTTAGCGTTCATGTTTAAAAATTAATAATAATTAAACTATTGTTTGTAGAATTAATTTGATCAATCAGAACTCTTAATTAGACATTAAAGAATCTTACATAATCATAAAAATTCAAATTTTATATCCAGGATGACTAGAATAATCGTTTATTTCTGAAAATCAAAAAGTTGTTAATAATCAATTTTTTCAAATGGAACATGGCATAAATTTTATAATTTTTGAATTCTCTGGTACATATAAATTCAATAGGAGTTTATTAAATATTCCCTATACCTAAAATCAATAGTTTTTTTTAAATAAAAAATATTTTAAATTTCACTCGTCTAGATCTTAATGATTTATACATAATAAATAAGATCTCGACGAGTGAAATTTAAAATATTTTTTATTTAAAAAACTATTGATTTTAGAGTATAGAGAATATTTAATAAACTCCTATTGAATTTATATGTACCAGAGAATTCAAAAATTATAAAATTTGTCCATGTTCCATTTGAAAAAATTGATTATTAACAACTTTTTGATTTTCAGAAATAAACGATTATTCTAGTCATCCTGGATATAAAATTTGAATTTTTATGATTATGTAAGATTCTTTAATGTCTAATTAAGAGTTCTGATTGATCAAATTAATTCTACAAACAATAGTTTAATTATTATTAATTTTTAAACATGAACGCTAAATTGCTACGTATAATTTACAAACTATCTAAAATAACTCAGAAAGGATAAATTTTAGACATCAAGTGCATTATACAAAATCATCTCAGTTTTTAACACTTAATTTAATGATGCAAAAATATTTGGGGGTTCCATAGAAAATAAGAAAGTTGATAGCGATTACGTGTAATACGAAAGTGTCGAAAACTGTTAATAATTTATTTAAAAGAGCATATTCCAAAACATAAATATGTCAAAGTTCAAAATCTTCTCTTAACTCCTTCCATGAAAACTTTACCCTGTATATATTGTGGGGGAAGGGGGTGGGGGAATATCAATACTATACTTCTACAGTCGTACGTTAAGCTATATTATATGGAAATAAAGAAGAGGGAAGCAGTGAGTGGAAAAGTTGGAGATTGCAGGACACCCATTTTCATTTGTATTTTTTCTATATTACGATATTAACAAACAGTTATTAATTTAATATTTACGGATTCATTTTTTAGATTAGCTAAAGCAAATTTTGATCTACGTTATTCATTTAGGTACATAAACATATTCCTGCGTAATCAAAGAGAAGCATGATACATTATATTAAAATTGCTAGAAAGGAAAATGTATAATTTTGAATTAAAATTAAGAACAAGACCCAAAATATTCTAAAAAAAATTATTCGAGTCTCTTACCAGAATGGGAAATTCTCATTTGGCTTCCTCTTGTTGCCCCTAATTGAATTTTTTTTCACTATTCTTTCAGGCGGGCCTGCATCTTTGAGGTACTTAACAAATTCGGAATCACTCTAGAATCAGAAATTATATTTAGATTTATTTTAAATTTATTTTTTAATTTTTATATTAATTAATAGGAGAGTAAAAATAAAAAATCTAATAAAATAATTTTTATTTTATACTATGTATAATGTATATATATCGTATATGAGTGAAATTTTGCATTGATTCAATCAAAATAACATTTGTTTCATAATGTCATAATCTTACTAGTAGTAGGGGAGCCCAAGAGGGGATTTACTCGAGCGAGTCAGATTAAGGTATGATGGATTAATTACATGCTGAAAAGTGTACATTTCAATAATCTGACAATTTGAGCATGACGTAAGGGAGTGGGGGGTCACAAACTTGCAAAAATAATACGTCACCTCGTCATTCTCGAGAGGGCTCGAGTATTTCAAAATGGCAATTTTTTTTTGCATTTTCAAAAGTCCGCTACGAGCTTGCGTCACATCTGAATCGTCAATCTGTCGAATAGGAGCTTCGTTGGGCTTCGGGTTCGGGTTCGGGTCCAATAAACATCCTGTTTGAATATCTGACCCGCTCGAAACAAATTTTTTTCTCTCAGTTTTAACCCTTCCGTACGGCCACCACCTCCATGCAATCTGGCAGATTAATATACCTCTTGTCATCTGAGACACGTAGGACATATACACTATCAATATCTGACGCGCTCGAGTATTTCCATGTGACTGTTTTTTTTTGTTTTTTTTTTACATTTTTAAAAGCCTGTAGAGTCTCCCCTCACCGATGAAAGAATATACATCATATGACCTTTTTTTCTTTCTACTATCAAATCTTCAAAATCCAATAATAATATACGACGCTCGAGTAAAACGACATTTAGCATCGTGGGCTACCCTACTATAGAGAATCAAAATTAGTGGCCATGTTTTATTTTTTTGATTTTCATTTTGTTTAGGTGTTAGCTATCAACCTTTTTAGCAAAGGAATAGGAAGCGGGGACTATATCGTTGCCTTAGAGTGTAAACCTGCTAACTCACAACAAGGAAATTTTACTGGGCAGAGAAAAAACAAACAAAATTTAATATTAATCATAAGTTTCCTGTATTTGATTCGAATGCACATGATTTTTGACAAATATTAAGTGAAAATATTAACCGAATTAATATATTTCTAACTTGAAATAGTGAAGTTAATTTTCTCATTAATATACTAGTATCAAAGAATAATTAACACATTAACGAGAATTGTTTTTGATCGCTCTTTTTAAATAAGATATATCAAAGATATTAATTTGCCGATGTTAATAGATTCAAATTTACAAGTGGCCCGGATTGCTGTTACTGGCACTCGGGTTCGATTCCCGAGGTGGTGAAAAACAACCCCTCTGACATATAATTAAAAATGTTCCATTCCATCGAATTTAATAGATGACACCAACTTATGATTTCTTGAAGAAATATATCGCGAGACTACTGCTGGTTGAAGCTATTGGAGTCTGCTGAGTCTTAAGTCTGGACCAAAAGAGAATGAAAAAGATGTGTTCCATCTAGCTATAATCCAGTATCATTTCGCGATATGCCCGCATGACACTTTTTATATCAAACACTGATATGGATCACCAATATATATCTTGTGTAAAAAGCGCGATCAAAAACAATTTTCGTTAATGTGTTAATTGAGAAAATTAACTTCACTATTTCAAAATGTAATATTGTTGTTTAGGAAAGAAAGTATTTTTCACATTTTTTTTTCAACAACTTACGATCGTAATTTTAAGTAGCAGTTTTACTTGGACAATGTTGCATCTCTTTTTATCGGTATTAATATGTCATAAATGATAAAAAATGGATTTAGCAGGTTTGCACTCGGCGACGCTATGGTAACTCAGTGGTTCCTAACCCCATGGGCTAAAATAGCTACTTGAAGGGGTAATCAGACTAATTAAATATGCTGACGGTAAGATATTCAATTTTTCAGCCACGTGGTGGCTAGGATGGATATTTGGTGGAAGGATCAATGCCTTTAATAGTTTAAAACAGGATTTAGAACATAAAACCGGACATTGTGGTCCCCAGGAGCCAAAAAGTGACAAAAAATCCATTGGTTGTGCGTACTTATGTAATGTACCATAGGTATGTATGTACCTCCCCCCTGCGTTTCGAAACCGTAAATCTCAAGGCTACGAAATTCGAAACTTAAGCTTGATATAGACTAGGAGCTCAGGAAGCTTTTGGTTCAAATCAGAATACCGAAAGTTGACATTTACATGATTTTTCGATTTTTGGGATTTTTGTTAAGATCAGTATACTTATCAAGTGTCACAAGTTGTTAGTCGTGTATAAATTTTAATCCGATTAAAATATAGGAAGAAGTTGTAAATTAAGACTGTCGATAAATACATATTTTAATCGTCCATATCTCGTATACGGTAAGTCGCAGAGCTTTGGAATTTTAAACTTAACCTATCTAGAGGCTAGAACAAGTACCTCAAGATTTTAGCTAAAATAGAAGAAACTCGAATTGATTTAATTTGAAAGAAGAAAATTGCTATAATGATTTCAAATATGGGAGAAACTAATGTAAACACAACAGTTGATTTTAGATTCTAATGATAAAATCAAGTGATATTCGTATTTTTTCAAAATTCGGCAAAATTGATTTCTAACATCGATATCCAATATGTTTATTTGCATCAAGCAGAGGACAATCTCATTGATTTCTCATTATGAATCATCAACTCTGCATCTTTCGGCAAACTAAATCTTTTCACTTACAATACATATAACCTCTTACCCGATGAATAGTTCGTGTGTGATTACTCCATTGACTTGAGCTACTATTCGAACTGCTGTTGTTTGTTCTGGTCTGTTTATTTTGACGTTTTTTATTCAATTTAGTTAGATTGGTGTTTGGAATAAACATTCTCGTGCCTCCCCGATGCGCTGCTCCATAGCCCGATGAGCGGACGCGGCTTGGGTTCAAAAATGTCGGCACAGTGCACAGTTGATGTTCAGAAGAACTGCGACGCACTGGAAGGCCGTTCTTCAAATGGGCCACACATTTCGGCGAACTTGAGCAGTACAGAAAATAAAAATATTTAACACCATTTTAAAAGGGTTATTCTATTAAATAGAACTTTAGTGATTGTATAGGAAATTGAACTTGACAAAAAAATTAAAATACGTTATTAGGTTAATTCAAATATAAACGAGCTTTTTGAAAATTATTTGTTATTTAAGAAGAAAACACATTTTATACTTATTTTTCTACGTAGTTTCCCTTCTTATTAATGCATTTTTTCCATTGAACGGGTAGTTTTTTCATGCTGATTTAGAAGAATGACTTCGGGCGGGTATCCATCCAATTGCGCACGAATTGTTCAACCTCTTGATCGTTTGCAAAACGGTCTCCTCCATTTGCTTTTTTGAGAGGCCCAAACATATGGAAATCATGGTGAAAGGTCAGGGCTATAGCGAGAGGGTCGTCAAGTGTAGTCCAAAACATTTCAATCAATCTTTGGGTTTTTAGGGCTGCAGTGTGGGGTCTTACATTGTCATGCAGGAGCAGGACCTCTCGGATGGTCTGACGGCACCTTTTCGACCGATATGCAGCTCCAACTTGGTCAAGAAGGCCACAGTAGTAGGCAGCGTTTATTGTGCGACGACCGTGAAGGAAATCAAGGAGTAAAGCTCCTTTAGAGTCCCAAAAAACCGTCTCTTTCAATGAGCTCGCAAACAGCAGCAACATTATCATGCGTAATGCTGGAGCGGACGCGTCCTCAGTGACTCACATTTTTAACTTTTTGACGCCCTTCTTTGAACTCGGCACACCAGGCTTTCACTCCTGTCCATGAAAGTGCATTCTCCCCGAACTGTGCACGCAACCGGTCCCGATATTCGGCTGGTTTAACGCCTTCGTTCGTTAAAAATTGTATTATGATGCTTTGCGCAACTGAAGAAGGAACCTCTCTTTCGCTCATTGTGAGTACAACTAAAGAAACCGGTCGGTGTGGCCTTGAGACATCTAGAGGGGATCCTCCCTTACCCTTCCCGAGCCTCAGCCTACCCCCGACACGTTTTAAATGGCCTCAGAATTAAAAGGCTCGTTTATATTTGAATGCTCCTCGTATTTGAACACGCATGGACTTCGTCAGAAATTGATTTATTGATGTGAGGGAGGAATTGAAATAAAATAATATTACTGTAATAAAAAATCGTCTATTTATAAAATGAGTTCATAAAGAGAAATCAATGTTGTCCACAGCTTGAGGAAAATAAACATACCTATATTTACATAATTATATTTAACGAATATAAATACGTAAATAAATGTAGGAAATTAAGTGTTTAATTTAGTAATTCTTGATTTCTGTTTTATTAAGAACATATGTTTGCCACATGTCCGTTTGGGCTTTCTGCCCTTGTGAAGGCGGCATTCTTTCTTTGTAGCGAGCCATTTGTGTTCAAGAGGGCTGGCCGGCTGACACTCATATGCATGTGTATATGTGTATGTGTTTAAGCTGAGAAGCGGTCGTGGACAAGGCGTTGGGTAGTTGAATGCGAGAGCCGCCTACGATGACATGTTTGTCGATGAGTTAGTTTTATATAGTGATGTATTAATTTAAGATGTTTAACGATGACCCCTAGACACGAAAAATGTATTACCCCCTTTTTGTAAATAAATATATATTTAAAGAGTAAATTAGTTTATTATTTCACTCCTATGAGCGAAGGGGGTGAAACCCGCCCCTTCTACATAAATAAAAGTCTTTTTTTAAACGATTTTCAAATGTTTATTGGTATACCAAACGTTTCAGGAGAAATTTTCCCTTCATTAATGGAATTTTAAAGCAAATTTGAAAAAATCGTTGCTTTCAAAAAGAAATATAAAGCAACTATTTTCAAATTTGTTAAAAAGTTCCACTGATAAAGGGAGAATTTATTCCGAAATATTTGGTTTTCCAATAAACATTTTAAAATTGTTATTATACAAAATTTGTATTTATTTATATACTCACAATTAATACAATTTTCTCAATGTACGTAATATGTAAGTATATGTTTATTTGCATCAAGCAGATGACAACATCATTGATTTCTCTTTTTCTTTAAGAATCAACAACTTAGCTACCTACTCTCGGTAAAACAAATTCTTTTTAAATAAATTGAGTTGTTTACGATGTTTTTATACTACTAACACCTTTCTAATTTATATATTAGCAATATCAATATACGAGGATAAGTCAAAAATTACTTACACTTTTCGTTCTACAACTTTATTAAACTAAGATAGGTGTACAACAGATACATTATTTTTCGATATAGTCTGCACCTTGAGCAATGCACTTGGTCCACCGAGCCACAAGCTTCCGGATGCCTTCCTGGTAGAAGGTTTTCGGTTGGTCATGAAGCCACTTTTGCACCGCATCCTGAACGTGCATGCCTGAGGCAAATCGACGACCTCTCAAAGTTTCCTTGAGAGGTCCAAAGAGATGAAAGTCTGAGGGAGCGAAATCTGGGCTTTAGGGAGGGCGTTCCAGGGTCTCAAAGTTGACGGTCGCCCAGCTCCCTCTTTTTGTGTTACGCTCGTTCAGCCACTTTTAAACATTTAGATCCATAAAAAAACGCTTTTACGAGATAAAACACTTTCTCCGTATTGTGACAAAAGTCTCTGGTAAATTTCAGCACCTTTCACACCCTCTGATCACTCCTCGTTGCTCCACTTTTGTGCAATCTGATAGCGGAACTGACATGCTTATGCTGTTGTAGCTAGACGACAACTGACGCGGTCGTGATTAAATTCCGCACACGTGACCACATACGCACCAACTCAACGCATGCGCATGCTGCCCCCTCCTATCTTAGTTTATTAAAGTTGTAGAACGACAAGTGTAGGTAATTTTTGACTTAACCTCGTAACAGTTTTTGTTTTTTATTAAGATTTTTATTTATTTTTGTCAGTAAAAATAATTAAATTATTCACACAGGTTTAATATTAAAATAAAATTTCTCGGTTTCCGGAAAATCACAGTATTTTACGAACTTTTAATCCCGATCCTGGGATGCGTACATGGTAAAGTAAAAATTTAAGTGTTGTCAATTTGAAAACCACCCTATTTTTTAAGTTAAACTAAATAACCCTTTTATGTTTTCTAGATACTCACGGTGACAATGAAGAAATTTTCGTCTCTACTTTCTCTTCATTTAATTCCAATGTCACGACATGGACCACTTTGGAGAATATCGAAGATTTCAAAAGACATTTAATGTTACTTTTTGCAGTTGTTATAAAATCAATGCAAGTTAAAAATGTTAATAAATGCTTCTCTAAATTCAAGAGCTGAATCAGAAAGAAGAAATTAAACGAAATATCTTACAATAAATAAATTATTTAAAATAATTATACTTACCCTCAAATGAAAAAAATGTAAACAGAATTCCAAGAATTACAATCATATATACTAACACCGAGATTCGAATAAATTACCAGAAGCGGGCCCGCATGTATAATCTCTCTAGAAGAAATATTATACTATAGTAGGTGTATTATTTTATAGAGTCATTCAAAGAGAATATTCTCTGAACAGTGAAAATAAATATACACATATATAAATACGAGGATAAGTCAAAAATTATCTACACTTTTCGTTCTAAAACATTATTAAACTAAGATAAGAGGCGGCCGCATGCGCATGCGTTGAGTTGGCGCGACTGTGGTCACGTATGAATTTAATCACGATCCCGTCAGTTGTCGTCTAGCTACAACAGCATAAGCAATGTCAGCTCCGCTATCAGATTGCACAAAAGTGGAGCAACAAGGAATGGTCAGCTTTTTGTGGTAAAAAAATCTGGTCGTAAATTTGGTCGTAAATAGTGCGAGGTACAGTGATTTGTTGGCCAATAAGCTGAAGCTAGTGATTCGAAACAAACGCCCTGGTCTACTCTCAAAGAAAGTTTTGTTGTTGCAAGACAAGGCCCGGCCGCACACGGCCCATCACAGCATAGAAACAATAGTCCAAGCTGAACTACAGATTCACCCTCAGCCAAGTGATAGTTCAGTGGAAAGCAATTGGGACACCATCAAAAAGTGCCTTAGCGCTGCAGCTGATAAGGTGCTTCGGTCCTGCTTCCAAGAAAACAAATCCCGATTGGTTTAATGAAAATACTAATATAATTGAAGCTGCAATCAAGGAGAAAAATGAGCTATTCAAGCATACTCTTCGAAAACCTAATGACACAAATCTGAGAACCGAATATCGTAGATCTAAGGCCCTTGTGCAACGCCTAACCCGCCAACTCAAGAACAACTGGTTCCGGCAAAAAGCCAAAGAAATCCAAGAGCTGGCTGATCAGAATAATGCTAGTGCATTCTACAAAGCCATAAATATCGTATATGGGCCCACTTGGAATCGGAGCTGCCCCATTAAGAACAGGGAGGGGGTTTTATTGAGGCAGGACTCTGATATAACAGCACGTTGGAGAGAGTACTACCAAGATCTTCTGAACACTACATCAACGGTGAATCTACAAGCTATCAACCAAATCCCTCAATATCAAGTGAGGGGGGAGCTAGCTCTCTACCCAACATCAGATGAGATTAGCATGGCTACCCTACAGCTTAAGAACAACAAAGCACCTGGACAAGATGGCTTACCAATTGAAATCTATAAGTGTGGTGGTACTCCAATACTTAATCAAATTCTCACCCTATTTAAACAAATCTGGGATTCTGAAAAGTCTCCCGCTGACTTCAAGCACTCTCTCTATTGTCAATATATATAAGAGGAAAGGGGACAGAACAGATTGCACCAATTACCAGAGGCATCTCCCTTCTCTGTGCAGCTGGTAAGATACTGGCAAGGGGTGATCTCTAACCGTCTACAGCCTGCTCTGGAGGTCAATCTTTCCAGAGAGTCAATCTGGTTTCCGCCCACACAGAGGGACAACAGATATGATATTTCACACTCCAGACAACTCAGGAAAAAGTGAGAGAGCAACATTCTTCCATGTTTGCTATCATTTTGTGGATCTACAGGAAGGGCTTTCTGAACATGGTGGACAGAGCTAGGCCTAACTGTGAGGCCAATAGCCTTTGCGATTTGGCTTGCCCTAGGCTAAAGCTAGTAAATATAATTTGCACGATCTCACACATGGACAGCATGAGGCACTGGGATTGTTGCAGGTGGGTGATATCACTCGAGATCTTTCAATGTTTCCAATGGTGTAAGGCCCTTGGGCTGCGTGTTGGCGCCTCCTTCTTTATCAGCCACTTCGCGACTGCGTTTCTCCTGTGCTAAACTGGACCGAGTGCTTCAGGACCGTGGTATTGACATCCGATATCGCTTTGACAATGGGATTACTTAACCTTGCACGACTGCAGGGTCCAGAAGAATGTGCGCAAGAGATCCCTCACTGGGCTGCAATTGTGCAGATGACCTCAGTCATTTTGGCCAACACAGCAGAAGAGACTGCAGCTGTATGAGTGGAGCACATTTTCAAATCGTATGTTGCACTCACGGGGATGGAGGTAAACAACTTCAAGACCAAACTCCTGGCCATGAGGGTTTATCCACCAACAACATCAGCCACACGCGGATGTATATCTGCAGGGTGGGGCCCCTGTCGAGACTGTGGCAGGCAAATTCAAACTCACTTAGGTGGTCTGGTGACAGCGAGACTGCGACTTGGATGCCGAGACAAGCCACCGCATCTACGATGTGCATCATGCATGCCTTCTTTTAACTCCGGGAGAAGAGTCTTTGGACGTGCAGTGACCTGACCAGCTGCATACGAAAGTCTCTGGTTTTTTCAAGCAGTTGTCGTATCCATCCTAACCATACGGTGGTGAGGTGCTGGGTAATATCTAAAAAGCACGGTGAGGCCCCGGAAAGATTCCAAGGCGAGGCTGCTGCGGAGTATTATGGGAATTAAATGGCAAAGACTGCCATCTCCAAGCAAGGAAGTCCGTGAGAGAGCCAACTAGCAGATCCTATAAGAGAACATATTGGCGCGCTAACTCGGTGGCTGCGCTGGCTGGGGGCATGTGTGCCGGATGTCTGATGGACGGGGGAGGGCTCCCAAAACAAATCCTCTTTGGCGAGGCTTTCAGAGTTGTCGGCGCTTATCCTGGTTGGTCAGCTGAAGAGGTGCAAAGATGTAATTCGTGCTCCATAGTTGAAGGGCTGGAACTCTGAGGACACATATGGGGAGTCTCTATGTCAAGACAGGGGCTCTCTTGGCGTAACATCTGCCACAATCGTTCCGGCATCTTTCCCAATCACACCAACTTGGGAGCAGGCGGCACTGGGGAGCACATATCCTGTGCTCAATGCCAAAGAACCATCCGATTCGCATGGCCTCTGGAGCCACCAGCTGGGTTCATGAACCGAAGGCGGCAACGGAATGAGTCAGGTAGGAGGGAAGGATCTTCGGCAACGAAGAAGTCCCGGACTTGACGACTGGCGAGAAACAATAAACAGGTTGGGCTTTGAGACCCTGGAACACCCTCCCTATAGCCCAGTCTGGCTCCCTCAGACTTTTATCTCTTTGGACCTCTCAAGGAAGCTTTGAGAGGTCGTCGATTGCCTCAGACATGGATGTTCGGGATCCGGTGCAAAAGTGGCTTCATGACCAACCGCAAACCTTCTGCCAGGAAGGCATACGGAAACTTGTGGCTCGCTGGACCAAGTGCATTGCTAAAGGTGGAGACTATATCGAAAAATAATGTATCTGTTGTACACCTATCTTAGTTTATTAAAGTTGTAGTACGAAAATTGTAAGTAATTTTTGACTTATCCTCGTATATTACAAGTTAATTGTAGGGCTCTCCACATCTCCCCTTATAGCCCTCCGATAGTAATAAGTTAAAACAGTTTAAGAAATATTTAATGTTCTTACTCATAAATATTCCGAGTTTGAATAACCACTGAATTGGATGGGTTCTCTTCTATCGCTTCCAGCGGATTCAAAAGATATACTCGAAAAGTAAACAGCCACATTGACCTGAGATTTCTTTATCTAAAATAAAAAAGAATCTACCTGAGATTGATAAAGTTCATTACTAAAAGATTATATTCATACTTTAGACTTTAGGGATTAAATAAAAGGAACAGATTTACAAATTCATTTCATTAAGGACGTTCCCTAACATCGCTCAGATGCAGTTCGCTCTTTCCCCCTACTCACTACGCAGAAAGGCAAAAATATTTTCACTGCGTCGTTTCTCGGATTTGGCAGCATTGCATTCTTACCGACCGAAAACTAAGAAATAGCAGTATCTATGTGCAAAAATTCTGAAGGATAGCTACTATTATAAAGATAAAGTCTACAGAGATTAAAAAAATTTTACACCATTACTTTGGTCGGAATAAAAATTGATATTTCAATACCAAAAACCCACATGTTATTTAAATGGGAAAGAAACTTGCATCGCTATGCGGCACAGGTTAAAATTGAGATAGGGACTTGAAGCTTGGGGGATATTTATTTTTATTTATTTCGAACCATATATGAGCTTCTGGGAGCGTAAAAATTAGAAAATACCCAAAAAGGATCACTCTAGTGTACATACACCATGAGGGTTTATATTAGACCTATGATCCATTAATAAATACAATAACAGGTCGGAAAAAAAATTGTGAAATTTTTCAAGAGTTGGTACCTACTCTTATTAGCTATTTAGAAATTTTTTTTGTCAGTGAACGATTTGAGCTAGAAAGTTGACACTTGACACCGAGATGCATCAATACTGTTGTTCCTAATTTCAGCAACCAGTTAACTACCCATATGACAATTCATTTTTTTCATTTTCTCCATTTTTGAACTAGGAGAAAATTTCATAAATTCAATAGGTGCTTCAGTCGGCGAGTAAGTTGTCTTTCCAATAAATTAATACACTACTAGTAAATAAGAAGAAATCAATGAGGTTGTCCTGTGCTTTATGCAAATAAACATACACATATAAATACTTACGTATGTGTATTGTCATTCAAGGGCGGATCCAGGGGGGGCGGAGGGGGCCACCGCCCCCTCCTCCATAGAGGCCCGTGCCTGGCAAAAAAATTTGTAAAAAAAAACATTTTTTTTTTTTTAATTTTAAAATTGAAAATAAAGTTCTATATGTGTGTGTGTGTGTGGGGGCGGCGTTTCCGACCCCCCCCCCCCCTGCTTGGACAATTCGATCACGACACACTTCTGAGATAAAAAGTATATCTTATATACATCGGGCAACTTAATACATTCTCCCCTCCCCCCCCCCCATAAAAAATTCCTGGATCCGCCCTTGATTACATTTATATTTGACTGATTAAAGAGACTGATTACTGAATTATATTTCTATTATTTCATTAGGCCTGCCTTTAACAGTTATATATACCAGAGTATATGCATATGAAATGAGCCTTTTTATGAAAATAAAACACTTTTTTAAATAGGAAAGAAAAAAATATTTTATTCAAAGTACTCTCCATCACTTTCTACACATTTTGACCACCTTTCTGGCAATTGGTGGACCCCCTTCCAAAAAAACTGCTGGTCTTTGGAAGAAAACCATTAATTGACCCATTTTTCGACTTCTTCGTAAATTTTGAAGTGCTGCTCTTTAAGTGCGTGCCCCATCGACGAAAACAGGTGGTAGTCGGAAGGAGCCAGGTCTGGTGAGTAAGCCGCATGGGGTAGCAATTCCTAGTTGAGTGCTTCCAGCGTATCCTGAACCGTTTTTGCTTTATGTGAAGGAGCATTGTCATGAAGGAAAATCACTTTATGTTGCCTTTTTTGATATTCTGGCCGTTTTTCCTGCAATGCACGGTTCAAATCAATTAATTGTTGTTGGTAGCGTTTAGCATTTACAGTTTCAGCAGGTTTCAATAGCTCATGATAGACGACACCTTTCTGGTCTCATCGTCATCGTCATCCCATCGTCATCGTTGAAACCATCTTTTGCATGTTGCTAATGATAGAGCATGACTACCATAAGCTTCTTCAAGCATTCGTTGAGATTCTGCCGCGTTTTTCTTTAAATGATTAACAAAAAATTAATGCTGTCCGCATATCGTATGATGTAGGCACAAAATTCGACATTTTTAACACGAAAAAATTTTATGTTGTTGTAGTGCAAATCAAATTTTCAACACTGAACGTTGTTGACAGATGCCAAAGCAATGAAAAAATAATAAGGTTATGGTTCGTTCAAAATAAACATAACCTATACTACCATCTATCGTAAAAGGCTCATTTCATATGCATACACCTGGTACATCTCTCTTCTACTCCGACTCCGGCTCCAATAAATCAAATTTAAAACTTCGGTTCCGGTAAACCCACCTCCATAGCATTCCTAGTTCAAACACTCAATTGAATATAGGTAAATTTGTTTTGTTGTAATAATAAGCTGGTCACTTCACGAAAGAATATACATATTCATTATATATACGTATACTTTTATTTGCATTAAGCAGAAGACAATCTCATTGATTTCTTCCTATGAATCAACGACTCTGCTACTCTCGGCCAAACAAAATATTTTCAATTAAACATAGTGGTACAGTACCTTTTTCCTGACTAGATGATTCTTTATTAATGAACGTTCTACTGGATTCGTCAATCTTGGCAATCAGCCGGGGCTTCAAACTCTTCAAATTCAAATTGTACACTTGGACAATACTTTTATTGGTGCATATCAGGACTCTATTGAATGGCTGATGCGAGAAACGCATCCAAGTAATCGAATGGGATATTAAAGTAAATGATCTGTAAAGTAATTGACATTTATATACATCGCGAATCTAAAAACAAAACAACAAATTAGGTAAATTAATAGTGGAAGTTTATTGGGGAGCGGGGAGGGTTACGGAAATTCTTAAATAGCAGAAGACAAGTCCAAGCCTTATGGAAATGTAATGGAAATTTATTCCGAGGGAAATTGTTGCAATTTATGAAACACAAACGCCCATGGTAATCGAAAGAATAAAAAATAAGCAAGCTCCATCGATCAATGACCAAATTAAGAAATTAATTTGAGACAGGAACAATGTTTTGAAAGAATTTAAGCGCTCTGGTCATACAAAACAATGTTAAATTTCGCCCCCTAATCAAAGCCAAAATCGAGCTGCGTTCTTTGCCCAAAATTTTAACTTTAGTTTGATTTCTTTGCAGGCTGGCCGCGTCCATATATAATAGTCATAATCTTTATTCACTGAAAAAGTTGTAGCCTTTTTCATTTGGAAATAAAAAAAAAGTCTTGGATCGAATAAATCAGGTCATTTTTTAAGTGAACATCGAAAAAATTATATTTTTCGAGATAATAATTGTTTTGTCAAAATGTCTGTTACTCTGTTTGTTTGTCTGTTAGTCTGTGTGTTACCAAATTTTTGTGGACGAGATAGCTCAAAAACTAGTGTGAATATCGAAACCAAATTTCACACGTAGTTTTTGGTCCATTGAAATTAAGAGTTGGTTAGATTTTGGTGCATATCGACCCAAAATTAAGGGGGGGGAGGGATTAAAAATTAAAAATCTAGGCCATTTGACCAAACTCAACCAAATGTTGTATACATAATCAGTGGCACCCAAGAAGTCTAAAAATCCACAAATTAACCGCCTAAAATGGGGGAGGGGGAGTGTAAGGTCAAAAAATGAAAATAAAGGCTCTTGTACCAAACTCAACCAAATTTTATATACATAATCAGTGGGCCCCCAGGAGTCTAAAAATAGAAAAATTACCCCCCCCCCCTCTCTCATACATGATTATAAATAATTTTATTAAATAAAATTAATAAATTAATAGGTATTTTGGACAAATTTTATATTTTATTAATTTTTGCACAACGTTAACATGTTAACTCAAGATTGATAACTTAAATTTTTTAAATTGTTTTCTCGATGTTCTCACTATTTTATGTACGTTTAATTTGTTAATTGATTGAGCACTTGATAAAGTCCGGAAACGGACGAAACGTTGTGCAAAAATTAATAAAATATAAAATTTGTCCAAAATACCTATTAATTTATTAATTTTATTTAAATAAAGAATGGACATTAACCAAATGAATTTTATTAAATATTAAATATAAGTGAGGGGCCAGGTTGTATGGTAAAGTCAAGTGGATGGCCACAACAGAACACGTTAGATTATTTTTATTTCTTTATAAACATACATTTCCACTAAACTTATAAACAAATTAATCGATTACAATAAACTCTAAATTTTTTAAACCTAAAAACTTTGCCTTTTTCATTCCACAATTACTATTAAATTAATAATATATATATATATATAAATATACATCCCTCATTACACCCCCGTCTCTCTTTAGAGACTAAACCTTCACAAATTCAAGTCTTTGCCCGCTTCTTTAATTTGGTCGCTACAAGAATGCACCTCCTTATATTGTTTCAATTCTTAATTATCTAGATTAAGAGATAGATGAAAAAATACCTTGAAAGAATTCGTATCATCTAAATAGATCATCAAATGTTTTTCTGTTGGTGAAAAATCACATAAATTATTTTCATGGACATTAGTTTCAATTAATTCTTGCTCTTTTACACATTCCAATTGCTGACTGGTTTCACTGTGAAACTGAAATAAAAACACACAATTTAATTCGAATTCTTAACACATTAATAGTCAGGGGTGTTCCCAGAAGAAGTATGATAAAATCTAAGTTTGAGAGCAAACTGAAAACGATTTCAAGATATATGATGCGGTTTCGGCAAATTTTAATGATTTGATAATATTTTTAGCCAAAAGTTTGAATTATAAAATTGAAACTTGAGCTCTGAAGATAAAAAGATCAAAAGCTAATTCGATTTGGAAATATAAACATTCTAGCATCAGAATGAAGTTGATTTATCGTAGATATCAGAATCCAAAAAATAATTTTTTTCCACTCTCGGTCCGCCTCCCGAGCATTCCTATAAAATTTCACTCCAGTGAGTCGAAAAAATGCCTTTTTTGAACGTATATGAATAAATAAATAAATAAATGTTTATTTCTCGACCTGCTTAGAGGCACAAGTTCTCGGTGGCTAGGTCCTCCAAACATCAATACAATCTAGCTACAATACATTAACAAACATCAATACAAATTAACTACAACCTTTTAACAAATAATAAACAAGTAGATGAGAATGATGAGGTCGAAGAATTAGTTTCCCTGTTATTGAACGCTATAAAACATAGTTTTTGCATCTGCCTTGATAACCAAATCGACAGTAAGTTGAAGTAAATCTACTTCCGGGAGGGGGGGTCTAAAAATTTGAAATTATTATGACGTAATTTATATACGTCCCCCAAGCAGAGGATAGCCTCATTGATTTCTCCTTATATTAAACCATCAACTCTGCTACTCTCGGCAAACTAAATCTTTTTAATAGAATAAATCAGCCTAGACTGAGTTTCTAAGTAAGCAGAGTATAATCTGTACCTTGAGCTGAATGACCATAATCTGTTTGATAGAACAGAGGGCGAGCCATTGATTGTCCCAGCTGAAAGTGCAAAAGTCCACTCTGCCGAGATTCAATGCGACAATTGAGCCAGACTCTTGCAGGTTCTGTGTAGGCCAAACAATTACACGATCTTCGCTGCAGGTGCAAAGGAAATGCTGGGCAGAAGGCGACAACGCAAACGAGGACAACCGTTGCTGGTGGCTGCCCTTCACAAAACCTTTCTATACAAATACAAATACAAACAATTTATTAATATATATGGTATATTGAAAGTTTATTAATTCAAATAAATACAATAAAAAAAAAAAAATCGAATGGAAGTCTACTATCATATTTTTCTTTCACAAAGCAACTATTATATTTTCCAAATTTTCAATTGATAAATGGAGAATAATATTCTATAATAATATAATATATAATTCCAAGACCCATGAATAAATCTATTATACTTCTTGAGTTATTAAGCTCTGAAAAGTGCCATTTTTAATACTTACTGACTGACATATCAAAAACCTAGAGTACTTCCCCTGATCCTAGAATGCTGAAATTTGGCAAACTGGTAGAGTTTGGCATATTAATAAAGGAGGAAATTGAAAAATCGAAACTTTCCCTCCTTCGGGTCCCGAAATGAAGGGGTGAAATTTATGAAAACCCGACCGGGTTTTTAGCAGATATTTTATGAGAACTATTTAATCATTATTAATATACATGTTTAAATGTAATTATTTAGATAAATTAAAGGATAAAACTTTTCAAAAATTCATGATATCTGTCCAAAAACATAAATGTGAAAAAGGGGCCAAGTTCGGTACAAATGGCTTCGCCGAGAAAAAAAGAGTTGTGATCTAACGGGTACCAAGTTCCGTAGTAGTTGCTTAAATCATAGCTATAGGGATGAACAACGATCTTCAATTGATTTAAAAAATAAATTGTTACGTTCTTTGATGTTAAATTTATAGCTTAGCAGATTTTATATCCAACTAAATTGATTGTAGTATATGATAATAGAAAAAATAGCAAAGCTAAATTTTAAGCTTTTGTATTAAAAATCATCACGTTATAAATAAATAAATAAATCTTTATTCCTCGACCTGCTTAGAGGCTACAAGTCCTCGGTGGCTAGGTCCTCCAAACATCAATACAATCTAGCTACAATGTATTAACATCAATACAAATTAATTACAACACTTTAACAAATAATAAACAAGAAAAAAAAATAGAAATGTACCTATGCTCATTAACAAAAAACATGGCCATAGATTTCCATTAATAGACAAAAAGTAATTTAAAAATTCTGGGCAAAAACCCGATACCAGGAGCAAGCGACGCATTAGCCATCCCGGCATTTGCCATAAGTTGTTAAGGAAACCAGGATGGTATGACCTTTCTCTACCTCAGCTAATCTCTGCTTGTCAGAACTAAATAAAAAATTTTATTCTAGGACTTTAGGATTTGACAAAATTTATAATTGATTTAATCATAGGAGGCAGAGGACTATAATCCCAAGTAGAAATAAATAGACAGACTTCCACAAATCAATGCCGGATCCTACAAATGAATGCAAACCTACTTATTAATATCTGAATTAACTAACTTGTAGGAACCAGACTTTAAATTAATACCATTCTTCCCTATATCATTATAATCTATATAACCACCTGAATCATCCTCATAAGAAAAATACCACCGCTGGTTTCAACACCTATACTTCTAGTCCCAACCCTGGATTGACTATCCCTTTTAACCATATTATCTAAAAAAAGAAAAATATTTTAAAAATAAACAAACTATTTACCTTAGTAACGCAGAGATTTCCTTATTCCAGCCTAATTTCAAAACCAACCCTTGCTTTTCCTATCTCTAAATGGAAAGAAGAGTTAACGAACCCCCTTCCCCAAAAGAGACAAAAAAAAAGAACTAATAAAAACCTACCAAAATGCTTCAAATTCGCAAGACAGCTTTTTGTTTACCCACCAGACTTCAAAAAGACCTATGATCATCACGTTAAAGGTAATTTATTGACTATTATAGCTTGCTAAGTTATAAATTTAATATCAAAGAACGTAACAAATTTCCTTTTAAATCAATTGAAGAACGTTGTTCATCCCTATAGCTATGATGTAAGTAAGCAACTGCTATGGAACTTGAACCCGTTTAGATCTCAACTCTTTTCTCGGCAAAGCCGTTTGCACCGAACTTGGCCCCTTTTTAACCGACTTCAAAAAAGAAGGAGGTTCTCTATTCGACTGATTTTTTTTTTGTGTGCCTCTGTTACCTCATATCTCCGCCAATTGTCAACCGATTTTGATTTGCATTGGGTCCAGTCTAGCTTCCGATTGGTCCCATTTTTTTTTCGTTTTTTTTCATAGGTATTAGACCTTTTTTATTAGGTTTGTTTAGACCTAACCTCTTTGTTTATGAACCGATTTCGATGGTTCTTTTTTTATCCGAAAGGGGGTGTCTTAGGGATGGTGTCATATTAATTTGGTCAAGTTCTGATGATATGATCACTATTAATAACATCACTAAAAAGAGAAAAATAAAAATAACTTTTAAGAAAAAAATAAAAACCGACTTCAAAAAATTAAATGCAACAAATAAAATACACTAAAAGGTATACAATAATTATTATCTTATTTAGTTACAACTAAACGACGAAATATTAACATGAAATTACTTTTTTAAGTCGGTGCCAAACATATACCTTTTATGAATCGCACTCGACGGATCTTACTTAGTACGTTTGGAGGATATGCTAGCTTATAGGTATAGTTTGTTTGGTACCGACTTCAAAAAGTAATTTCATGTTAATATTTCGTCGTTTAGTTGTAACTAAATAAGATAATAATTATTTTATACCTTTAGTGTATTTTATTTGTTGCATTTAATTTTTTGAAGTCGGTTTTTATTTTTTTCTTAAAAGTTATTTTTATTCATATTTATGTTTTTGGTCAGATAAATATATCTTAACGGCACCGCTGCGACTTTCACATAAACAACGAATATACTGGCAATGATTACATGTGACGTCACAGAGGGACTCTGGCTCAGTATTACCCAAAAAAATAATAAAATTTTATTTAACTAGATTTTGAACTACTCATCCTCACTTTGATTCTAATTTAATAGCATTAAATTGGGAATAGGGATCAAGGAATTTAGGGAAACAATAAATAATACTTACACATGAGTTGTTTTTTGGATCCCAGATTGCTAAATATTTCCCATCCTCGACAATTGAAAGGATTAAATCATTTTGAAAAAATTTCGAAGAACAATTTTTTGCACAAAATTTCTCTTCCACTTGAATTTCATTTAATAAATTTATTTTTAACATTTTTGCAAAAGTATGTAATAATTGGGAATTTTATTTTCTATTATGTGTGTAAATATAAAATGACAATCTTATTATGTATCTAGATGAAAATTGTGAATGTTTATGTTTATATCAGAGAATCAGGTTGAGTGGATAGGTTGCCATGGGCAACGGGGGCAGAGCCAGCTGGTGGGTCACCTCTTTAAAATATAGGTACACGTGTAGGTATTGGATTTATTTTATTTCAAATCATTAAAGTATTTTATAATTGTAGGAAAAAGAGAAAACGCTTTTAAGACTCTGTAGATTTACCACAAATTATGCACTGTGGTGCAAAAAAAGTGGAACACTTAGAAAAATTTAGTTTTTTTAAATAATTTTCAGAAAAAACATTTTTTATTTAAATTATTTCCAACTATGCTTCGAGAGTGCTATTACATTCGGTTTCCATGGGCGAAAAATTACTTTCAAGGTCCAAAGAAGATGCTTGATATGATTCAGATATATATATATATTGGGATACTTCACCTTTCAAATACAAACAAAAATAGCAAAATTAATTTGGCTATTTATTTTATCGTTGGACTTGTAAGAGTAATTCATTTAAACTAGTAAGCACATGTAATTAATTATCTAAAGAAGTATGTAAGTATATGTTACAGTTATAGTATAAACTTAGTCAATGTACTCTCATAATACTCATATACTCTACGAGCTGCTCCAGACCTCTGATTTGAGGGGGCAGCCACTGAGTTTTACCCCCCACCTCCCTTAATGAAAAATGGATCCTATCTCAAACTAAATAAAAAGAGCATTATATTTTTAAATTAATTTCCTTTTTCAACATTTTTAATAGAGATGGGAAAAATCGTTCTTTTTAGGGAATAGTTCTTTTATAGCTCGTTCATTATATGGAACTAGTTCAATTGAACTATATAGTTCAGGGGTGGCCGATGTATATAAGATCTACTTTTTATCTCAAAAGTGTGTCGCGATCGAATGAATTGTCCAAGCGGAGGGGGGGGGGCGTCTCTGACCCCCTCCCCATAGAACTTTATTTTCGATTTTAAAATTCATAGTTATAAAAAAAAATTTAAATAAACATTTAAAAAATGTTGATCTCCAATGCTTGGGGGGGGGGGGGGGGGGCGCGGTCGCTTTCACTAATTCTGATGCCTTCGATCTTTTAATCACTGTATCAAGGTCTACTCCACTATCTGTCTGTAAACACTCTGATAGCTTTTTATCCCTCATTCCTACTATAATTCTATCCCTTATTAATTCTTCCTTTAAAGTCCCGTAATTACAGTTTTTTGCTAATGTAAATAAAGAAGTAATAAATTCATTGATGGGCTCACCTTCTCTTTGTATTCTCGAATTAAATTTGACTCGCTCGAATACTATTTTTTTTTTGATATAAAATATTCTTCAAATTTTTCGATTACCACGGCGTACTTTTTATTCTCTTCCAACTGAAATGTCCTCATGATCTCTTCCGCCTTTCCGCCCATCTCGTATAGTAAATAATCAATTTGAACGTCTTCTGTGTTTTTTTCTAAGCCAGAAATTCTTCTGAATCGCTTGAACCTGGTTACCCATTCTTCCCATTCTTCGGGTCTAAAAGAGAATGACCCAGGAGATCTAATTTGAAAATGTTCCATCGCATAAATTCTTAGCTTCGATGCAAATGTTTAACACCTGGCACCATGTAAAAGCTCATAATAAATACTCAAATAGATTTAATAAGCACGTTTATTCAATCTACAAATCACAACAATACAAAATAAAAATAATAACCAAACAACAATAAACACGGCTAACTTAATCTCTACAGGGGTGTCGGATTACAAAAAAACCTTGAAATTATTTTTTTAAATATTTGCAAATAAATAACTCTCAGTTATCCAAAGAGTAAATGTACTAAAAATCTAAAAATTTCTATAATTCGCCCCCATACAGTCAATTTTGATAGTTGATTTTTACAGGAATAGTTTCTTAAAGTAATAAAGAATAACTCTACATAATTTGATCAAGATAGGAGAGAGTTTTAATTTTTGCCCCCACTCACATTTCGGATAGTTGGGAGTCGAATTTCAAAAAATCCTGAAATTAATTTTTAGATATTTGTATTTAGAATTTTATTAAGTAAAAATCAAGTAGATATCTTATCGTTCTTAATTGAAAATGCATAATTAGTGTAAACACATTGCAAAGATATTTTTCCACCTTTTGACCCCTTTAAGGGTCGAATTTCAAAAAATCCTGAAATCAGTTTTTAGATATTTTAATTTAGTATTTTTATAAGTAAAAAGCAAGTAGATATTTTATCGTCCTTAAAAGAGATATCGCATAATCAGTGAAAACACACTTTGCCACCTTTGACCCCCTTAGGGGTCGAATTTCGAAAAATCCTTTCTTAGTGAGCCCCTATGTCATAGATGTAATATCCTCTCCAAATTTCATGTTTCTATGTCCAGTGGTTCTGGCTGTTTTGATGATGAGTGAGTGAGTGTAACGGGCAAAGAATTTTATATATATAGATGAACCACCATTGTGTTTATTTTAAATAATTGCAAAATTTCCTAAAGCAATCTCTGCTCGTCAGATGGCGCGACAGTCGTTTTTCTAAATTACAATTTAACTTGAGTAATTTGCCGTCATTTTATTTGTCACTGTCAAATAATCATTTATTATATAACTACTTATAAAAACTTTGATTATTCTAAATAAAGTTTATTGATTGATTCAGTGAAAAATTGCAAGCTATATATTTATAATGGCTGAAATTTTGAACCAGGACTGCAAGTATCCCATCCATATAGGTTAGCCTTTATTCTGCCATTAAATATAAATAATATTTAACCCACTCATCTATTCAATAAATGGTCACTGCTGGTATAGTTTAAACAAGGAACCCTTCATTTAATTTTGTAAAAACACAAGATAATTATTATTCGCTTATAATTCTGTTTATATTATTCATAAATGACATCACAGACATCTTTGAAAACCTCAATTTTCAAATATTCCCTGATGATTTAGGGCCAGTTGTTTGTCGGTTGGTAAAGTCTTTGTAAAAGTTGACAAAGGGTAAAACCTTAGAATTCACCTTGTGCCCTGCCTGATGACCAATCAGCTGACACGCACTTTCAGCTGTTTGGTCACCCCGCCGGGCACAAGGTGAATTCTAAGGTTTTACCCTTTGTCAACTTTTACAAAGACTTTACCAACCGACATACAACTGGCCTTTAAAGGTATATAAAGTGGTAACTTGAGGGGGGGGGTCGGATGGGCTAGGGGTTAGCGTGCCAGCCTGCTAACCAAGTGGACCTGGGTTCGAATCCGGCTAAAATCTGAACCTGTGGTAGAGACAAATTTTAAAAAACTAAGTAGTACCTATCTTAAATTTTATGATCTAAATCATTCCATATATACTTACTTCCTGTGGCCGAACAACATTTCCAATGTTTTAGCCTCCTCTATAATGCCTCGCCATTTTGTCCTATCCCGTGCTATAGAGTTCTAATTTCCTTGAGCACCCAACTCTTCAAGAGCTCTCGCTATATTGTCCATCCATCTTTGCCGTGGTCTACCTGGTGGTCTTCTTCCTATCGGTTTTGCTTCGAAAATCCTGCTGATAGCTCGATCTTCATCAGCACGCACCACATGTCCCACCCAAGCCAGCCTTCCTGATCTTATACAGCTCGTGATGTAAGGCTGCCCTGTTAATTCTCTCACTTCCCTTGCACTTCTAAACCTCCATTCACAGGTAACACTATCTCTAATCATTCCGCTTATTCTCTTCAAGATCTTGTTTTCGAAGGACATTAGATTTTTCTGATCAGCTAGGGTCATGGTCCATGTCTCACACCCATAGAGCACCACCGGTCGAATAATGGCGTTGTAGATTTTAATTTTAAGTTTTCTTGAGAGATTTTTATTTTTGAGCAGGCTAATTAAGGCTGCCGCACAACTGTTTCCTTTCATTATTCGAGTCTAAATTTCCTTGCCTACTTCATTCTTTGTTGTTATAAGAGTCCCCAAATAAGCAAAATTATCAGCATACTCGTAACTGGCATCCTCACATCTCAAGCTATTGTTGTTGTTGTTGCTATGTCTTGACACTTTCATTGCTTTGGTCTTTTCCGCATTTATTTTAAGACCAACTCTTAGGCCCATGCATTTGATTTTTTCATGCATGTCCACCAAACCTTCTTCTCCATTCGCTACAATGGCAATATCATCCGTATATGCAAATACTTTATGCAGACCATTCAGTGGTATTCCTTCTCTCCCTTCATCTAAAATTCTTACAACTTTTTCAGAATAAGGTTGAAAAGCAGGGGTGATATTGCATCTCCTTGTCGTAGTCCTGTTTTGATCATTCAATATAACATATATACAGTCAAAACTCTTTATTGTTCCATGGTTAGATCAGTTTTAGAATATCTTTCCCCCATCTGGTCCAGTCCGTCTCCAAAAATTACTTCAATCTTATATACTAGGATGTTTTTCTTTTTTAATTAAATTATTCTGATTGGTACTATTCTATAAGTTTTATATTAAAAAGTGAAAATTGAAAGCAAGATTTTTGTTTTGTGATAGATTTTCTATTCCTACTCGTAGCTCTATAAATATTTATTTTGTTTTTTCTCTCTTTATTTTCCAGGTCCACTGTTTATGTGCTGCTATTGTAAAACGATGTACATTAGTGAAGAATTCCTAGAAAAACATAAAACAAAATGTACACAGATGAAATTACATTTGATATTAAAATCAATGTTGGAATTGAGAAGAAGTAAATTAATTAAAGGTGAATTTATTTATATATTTATTAGACTTAGAAACTTTCACCTTAAATTCAGATTTCAATTTACGTATTATAAAGAGAAATCTATGAGGTTGCAAACAGTGTTCCCTCTAATTTTTTGTGACCCGTATGCGCACTTTTTTAAGTGTGTTGAGTTTTTTCCAAAATAAAAAAATTTTATGCGGCAATTTAAAAAAGCGCATAAAATAAAAAAAGACTATACAAGAATAGTATTAATATTCAGCCAAATTTTGTACCTATACTTATACGCATTGACTCGATCTTACAGCATACCACTTGTACTAATAGGTGAGTGCAAAAGTTCGTGCGGAGTTTCAATAGATGGAGTTATGAGAGTCGTAACGTGTTGTCATTAATGCCTACTCCTACATATTATATATCCTTGGAAAGGTGACGTCTTCAGCTTTCATTAAAAAAAAATCATTTGTTTTCATACAAACTGCTTCGATAAATATCACTTTAAAAATGAATATCGATAAAGTGCATTTACGGCATGTTATGCTTTACGAGTTTCGGAAGGGAATAAACGTTGCCGCAGCCGTGAAAAACATTCAAGATATTTATCAGGATCAAGCACCAGCTAAACAAACTGTGGAAAAATGGTTTGCTAAATTTCGGCGCGGAGAATTTAACCTTGAAGACGATGAAGGTGATGCTCTCAGTTTGGTGGGATTGCAAGGGCATAATCTATTTTTGGAAAAAACTTTGACTCTTAGGAGGCCTTAAAAAACGGCGTGTCTTCGTTCTTTGAATCTAAACCGCGCAGTTTTTACGATCGAGGCATCCGTCTGCTGCCAGAACGTTGGAAAAAGATTATAGAAAACGATGGAGAATATATCATTGATTGAATAAAGATTTTTGTTTGCCTAAATCGGTGTGTGACTTTTACTCACAAACTCCGCACGAACTTTCGCACGCACCCAATACATACATTAAAACGGATCATAATGAAAAAACTACTCTAAAATCAAGTCAAATTATTAGTTCGTGAAGACAGAATTTAGCTGATTACTGTGAATTCCTTTTTCAATTCAAATGAAAAATAAGAAAATTTAAATACTTACAATATAAAAACGTTGTCTGCTTCTAATTTTTTCAATTAACACATTTGTCAAAACAAACAAACAAGAACAACAATTCACAATTACTTACTATTGAACAATTTTAGAATTATAAGGATTACATTTTTTATTAATGGCATTTATTTTATAACTAACTTCTCTCTCCTGTCTTTTGGCTTTAATCATTCTGCATAAACTTTACTTAAATATACATTGTTTCCGTCATTCATATATGATTTTACTCTCATCAGCATATCCATTTGGTTTTCTTGCAATCGATTTCTTTGTTTCGTTTTAATCAAATTCATCAAAGTAAAACCGCGCTCACAATCCGCACTACTGGCCAGAAAAGTGCCTCCGATATCTAGTAATTCGGATAGAGCTTTAAATTGTTCGTTATTCAAACTAAACATAACCATTTCTTCAAAATCTTTTATTTGTTTAATTTTAATTTCCCCCCCCCCCACTGCATATTTAAAATCGTTATACTGTTCGCTATAACAGATTTATCTATAAGAAAAGCATTATAATGTTATTTTAAACACAATTTTTCAATTTCCGCTAGTCCGTAATTAAAATCGCAGGATAATAAACTGGAAACATCAAAAAAAATTTGTGCGCGCGAATATTTTTCATGTGTGCTATGTTTAAAATTTATGTGCGCGCGCACAGCTTAGAGGGAACACTGGTTGCAAATAAACATATAAATATGTTTATTTGCATCAAGCAGAGGACCAGGGCTGTGCCTGGAGTATAAGGCCGCCTGCGTCCAAGTGTATATGGCCCCGACTTCAAGATAACATCATATATCATATAAGAAAAAAGGTATTTTTAATTAGAAAATAAAATATATGCATCAAGCTCCGATGTTTAATCTGTATTATTATTATTATGAATACATGTAATAATATGTAGGATGGTGGGTTAATCAAAGAGTATCTAGGTATATTATAACTGTTTATAAGACATTGTTCATTATCAAAATAATATCATACATAACGCTTCTTAACAGATGGTTAGTTTTATTGATAGGGTTTACATTAGTATGTCAGTGATTCTTAATCTTTTTTGCGTAGGGCACACTTTTAATAATTTCAAAATTTGATGGCACACTAATAATAAAATAAATTAATAGAATTATTATTTTTTTGGGGGGGTGGGCGGGGGTTATTGATTAATGTACCTATAAAATTATATAGGACATTCTGCATCCTGTAAAATGTTACTAGCTCTTCAGTTCAAATGATCAAATAAATAAATATTTGGATTAAATGTAGTTAAATGTAGTTTAATTGATAAAGAAATGTAAAAAAAAATTCAATTCGGGAGGGACCACTGCCTAGCAAAGACGGCACACTTCAAGAATCTCGCGGCACACTAAAGTTCCGCGGCACAGTGGTTGAGAATCACTGCATTAGTATCACAGGAAACTGCAGAATGTTAAACTTTGTCACAATACATATTTATGGGGCATTGCACGCCAAATCGGACAGTTTGAAAAATTTAATCTTTGATTTCCTTCATTTTTTTGACATTTTTTAGTACCCATCAAAAAAACTCTTCCTGGTAAATTTTGAAATTTGTTTGATCCCGGTTTAAAAGATATCGAATTTTGGTTTTTCGCTCATAACTTCAAATTCAAAATTTTGGTTTTTTACATACTTTTTAGAAAAAAAATACAAAATAATTATTTAAAGTGTTTTTATATAGGCCATTTTTGAGTTTGAAAATTTTAATCTTGTTTTTTAAACTGTATGTACTGTACCCGTATTTTGTTCGATTTTTATTTTCTTTCAACAAACTATAAAATACTAATATTTTATTTTAAACACCTGTTAACGATAAAAATCAATTCAAAATAAGTAAAAAAAAAAGAACTCAATAGCAAAAAGTGGTTTTAATAATGGTTAATAGCAAATTAAACTTTTTCGAAATTTTGAAAAAATCGAAAAAAAATAGTAATTATCATAGGACCACTATCAACCCGGTCTTACGATTTGTAGAATGTATAGAAGTTTAAAATGAAAAATTATCGAAAAGAACATACATAAAATTTTCAAACTCAAAAATCGCAAAATAAAAGCATTTTAAATCATTTTTTTGTATTTTTTTCTAAAAAGTATGTGCAAAAAAACAAAAATTAAAATTTTTTTTTGAATTTATACTATTTTTGAATAACTTATGAGAGAAATTGGATATCTTTTAAACCGGTGATCAAATAAATTTCAAAATTTACCACTAAAAAGTTTTTTGATGGGTACTACAAAATGTCAAAAAAATGAAAGAAATCAAAAATTAAAATTTTTTAAATCTTCAAATTTAGCATGGAATGCCTCCGTATATTAATCATGTAATGAAATCAAAAAATTAATTCTACGCGATTTTAGGGTAGCAAATTCATCAATCTCTTCATGAATATTTAAAGAATCAGCTTGTTCTCCTGAGAGCACAATATAATCAACAGAGACTCTCCACCTTTTTGACAGTTCTAGATTTTTAGAGACCTTTTTTTTTTAAATTTCATATTTAAGCTTATTAAAAAATATATATATAAATTCTCTGGCGATTTGGCCGCCTGCGTGCGGCGCACGCAATGAACACCCGCCAGGCACGCCCCTGCAGAGGACAACTTCATTGTACCGCAGTACACCTGATTTGGGTTTCTCTCTTTACGAATCAACAACTCCGGTTCTCTCCATAAAAAAAATCTTTTCAAATAAATCAATTTATTATTTAGGTAGATCGTTTTAACTGATTTTTTTTCTTTCTAGTTATATAGGATTCAAGAAATTTTAATAATAATTTTTATGAAACATAGAACTTTTTCTCGGCATTTGTATCTTAATAAACATGTTTCCATGAAAATCGTCGGCTCTAAACCAACCACCGAAAATTTCCACTCTTTCTGACTAAAAAGTTCACTTATTTGTTCAATTTGATGTCTAAAAAATTCAAAAGAGATAGTCTCTTGAATTTCTATAGGATTTTCTTAAAGCTACTAATATCGGCATTTGTCTTTTATA
Source organism: Forficula auricularia (assembly GCA_024734495.1). Taxonomy (NCBI): domain Eukaryota; kingdom Metazoa; phylum Arthropoda; class Insecta; order Dermaptera; family Forficulidae; genus Forficula; species Forficula auricularia. The sequence goes on along the minus strand of JALMQS010000092.1, from coordinate 62,263 downwards.
TTTAAAATACTCTTTAAGATAAAATTATGATATCATCTTAATTGTTGTTCTTATTTTTTTAGACACCGACTGTCCAGCACCTTCGGAAGATTATTACTGTGAAGACTGCTATTGTGGTTTTGTCAAAATATCTGATTACAAGAGTCATATACGTGACCACCATGCAGGCGATCGACCTTTACATTGTGACCAATGTAATCGGAATTTCATTGATAATAAGAAATTTCAACGTCATATATCTACAATTCATCAAAAAGGAATAGATTTTAAATCTGATATACGTTTAAAATCTTTTAAGAAAAAAATAGGTAATTCGACATGTAATAAGAGCTTTACCGTTGAACATCTTTTCACTTGTGATATATGCCCAAAAAAATTTACTTCAAAAAATTCAGTCATTCAGCACATAATAACTCATTCCAATAAGAAACTTTACGACTGTGATTACTGCGAGAAGAAATTCCCAGTAAAAGGAGCTCTCACTAGACATTTAATGATCCACTCTGGAGAGAAGCCGTTCACATGTAATATCTGCCAGAAGAAATTCATACTAAAAGGAGATCTCACTAGGCATTTAATGTTCCATTCTGGGGAGAAGCCTTTCAATTGTAATCATTGCGAGAAGAGATTTTCACAAAAGGGAGATCTCACCAGACATTTACTGATCCACTCTGGAGAGAAGCCTTTTGCTTGTAATATTTGCGAGAAGAGATTCTCACTAAGGTACACTCTCACAAAACACTTACTAATCCACTCTGGAGTCAAACCATTCAGCTGTGATCATTGCCAGAAGGGATACTCACGAATGGCCGATCTCAAAGCACATCTACTTATGCATTCCGGAGAGGACAGGCAATTCAGTTGTGATCACTGCGAGAAGACTTTCTCACGAAAGGGAGATCTCACTAGACATTTAATGATTCATTCCGGCGAGAAGCCATTCAGCTGTGATTACTGCGAAATGAAATTCTCCCAAAAGAGCAGCCTCAAAAGACATTTAGTGGTGCACTCTTTTTAAAAGCCTTTCATAGAAAATCCCTTAAGAATATCTTTAAGGAGGTCCTTTCGCTTCAGTTGAGTCAAAAGAAGTGTAGTATGGATTTCTGGAGAACAAGTGCAAGAGTCTCTAAACTGGACCACATCAGAAACGAAAGGATTCGTGAGATCGTGAAGGTGGACCAAGATATACTAACGACCATTGAAAAAAAGAGAATAGTATGGTATGGTCATATCCAACCAATGGAAGAAGACAGGTGGCCAAAAAAGGTTCTGAATCCCCCCTGAACTTCTAAAAAGAGGGAGACCACCAAAAAGCTGGAAGGCCGAAATCCGTCAGACGATGGAGGATAGAGGACTAAAGGATGGAGACTGGCAGGACAGAGAATATTGGCGGTTGAGATGCGAAAAGCGGCAAAAGCCGTAGAACTTCGCATTATATATATAAATGTATAAGTTGAAAATAAATTAATTTAAAAATCTACTTTAAAATTGAAGGAAAAAAGGGAAAATTTTTTGCTAGACTTGGTGCGAATTGCAAAAATTTCATTGATTTGACAAGTTTTTGTCGGCGAACAGATTGGGCTAGAAAGTTGAAACTTGAAAATATAAGCAATTTATTAAAAATAAAAATAAGTTAAAATACAAATGAAAAATAATAGAATTAAAAAATAAATAGTATGAAAGCCGTAAATGTTTGAAATAAAAACAATTATAAAAAAAATAATTAAATACAAAATTTAGTTAGATTTATTCAAATCAGCTGATAATATCTCTTGTATGATTTGACGATGCGTTATATTTCTACTGTTTATGTTTACGTTTATCCAAACATAGCATTTATGTGATTTTTTAAAGTAATTATCTCAGTAAATTTGTTGGTCAATGATATATTTTATTGCAAAAAAAGAAACCTGAACGTTTCAAAAAGCTAATTTTTAGTTTTTTTTAACTTTATCTATTCAACTAATAATAGTATAATTCAAGAGTCAAGATATTAATTTTCCATAAGACTAAGAAAATGTTTACATTTTAAATTTTTTATAAATTGTGGTGTTTTTTGAGGCTCTTGAAAACCTTGAAAACAGATGTAATGTCTTTGTTAGGAAAAAGAAATAAAATTTCTTTATATTCTAACAAATTTATTTTCATGAAAAACTTATGAGACGTTTCGGCGGATATTCTCACACCATCATCAGTCCAAGCTTTTCATAATATAGTACTATATATGTACATATGTCTGTGTAGAATGTCATTTTCTTTTAACAATTAATAACATTATAATCAAAAAGCTGGAGGTATTTTGTGTGTTAAATTGTTATTAATATAGTATATGTCAATATCAGTGAATATATCATATATATAATTAAATGTTTTAAATCTTGTAAAATGTCTTTCTTTATAAAGGTTTGGTGGGTACGTTCGCTTATAGGTATAGTTTGTTTGGCACCGACTTAAAAAAGTAATTTCATCTTAATATTTCGTAGTTTAGTTGTAACTAAATAAGATAATAATTATTTTATACCTTTTAGTGTATTTTATTTGTTGCATTTAATTTTTTGAAGTCTGTTTTTATTTTTTCTTAAAAAATATTTTTATTTTCTCTCTTTTTAGTGATGTTATTAATAGTAATCATATCATCAGAACTTGACCAAATTAATATGGCACCATTCCTAAGATACCCCTTTCCAATAAAAAAAGAATCATTCACATCATAAACAAAGAAGTTAGGCCTGAACAAACCTAACAAAAAAGGTCTAATATCTATGAAAAAAATGGGATCAAACGGAAGGTAGACTGAACCCAACGCAATATTTTTTTTCAAAATCGGTTCACAATTGGCGGAGATATGAGGTAACATAGGCACAAAAAAAATCAGTCGAATAGAGAACCTCCTCCTTTTTTGAAGTCGGTTAAAAATAAGGAAAATTATTAATTTTTCTCATGAGGGTTTGCTGGAGACGTCGTAAAAATGAATAAAATTAAGGTAGTTGTTTCACCATATGGGATTTCTTAGGATTTGTTTGAACTTTAGAAAGATTATTATTTAAATACTTGTGCATCGATTGGTGTCAAAACGAAATTTATGAACAATATAGTTCCGGAGATATTAAATTCCAAAGATGGAGTTTTTCAGACCCTTAGACATTGCACACTATACAGGATATCGGAAAGTTTACATACATATTTAATTATAATTAAAAGAAACTCTTCTTACGATTGTTATAAAAAACTAAACCAACATTAAACAAAAACTAATACATAATAATAATAATAATAAAGCGGTTTGTTCTACAGCATGCGCCGTTTCCCGCATCCAACACGCCAATTCTCTCTATCCAGAATGTCTTGCTCTTGTAGTTGCCTACTGGTCATTGCCTCATCTACTCCCTGCTTCCACGTTCGTCTCGGTCTCCCTCTTCTCCTCCGTCTTTCCGTGGGCATCCAGGTCCATATTTTATGAGGCCACCTATCTTCCGGCATTCTTTTGAGGTGTCCATACCATATTAATCTCTTCCTTTCTATTCTATCTATTATGTCGTTTTCCATTTTCATTTTGTCCCTTATAGTTGTATTTGGGATATGCTCCAATCTCGACACTCTGCAACTCCTTCTCATCGCATCCATTTCGAGCGCTTGTAATTTCTTTTCGATTTTTTTATTCATGTCCCATGTTTCTGAATTGTATAGGGCTATGCCTTCCACTATGGACCGATATATATATTTTTTTGTGTCCTGTTGGATCCCTTTGCTCCACCAGACCCCATTCAGTTGCCCAATAGCTCTTCGACCTTGACAGATTTTATTTTTAATATCCCTCTCACAGTTTTGCTCCTCGCCAAAGACAGATCCCAAATATCTAAATTCCTTACAGTTTTTTATCACTTTTCCATTGATATCCAGATTTTCCCCCTCTGTCCCGACCGTCAGGTATTCTGTTTTTTCAAAGTTTATTTCCAGTCCCCATCTATTATATTCCTCTTCCAGTTTACGGGTCATGTAGCTTACGTCATCTATATCTGCTGCAATAACAACTTGGTCATCCGCAAAAAATAGTGTGTAGAGGTACGACTCGTCAATTTGTAGTCCCATTGATCCATATTTTTTTGTCCATTCTTGCAGGGCATATGAGACATATATTCGAAATAGAGTAGGAGACAGACAACATCCTTGCAGTAGACCTTTATTTGTTTGAAACTCATCCGATATCTCATAATACATATTTTAAGAAAATTTTAATTCATAGTTACAACACATTTTCTGAGATAATAATAAATAAATAATAGAAAATGTATTATTAAAAATTTACACTAAAAACAAGCTGGCAACAACGCATTTATTTAACCTAAAAAGTGGATTAACTTTAGTTCTTTTTTGACGTTTTTTCGCTTCAGCCATTGTCGCAACAGCTTTCAATCGCTTATTAAGAACTTTTTGTTTTATAAATCTCCCTTTATAATCTACTTTATCTGACATTTCTATAATTTTCAATGATAATTTGATTGAATTAATGGATTTTGTAGCCCCTGTCAAAAAAATTGTATCTAAGCGTCCTCCAATTCCATGGTTTAACAACAATGTCAAGCGGTCTATTAGAAAACGTGATTCTCTTTATAAGGCTTGGAAAAAAACGTTGTCGGATGATGACTGAGCGTTTTCGCGCACAGGGAAATAAGACTAAGGTCTTGATAAGAAATGCCAAACGTGAGTTTGCCGCTACCCAACTGGACTCAGCAACTGTTGGGACCACTGCGCTCTGGCGTAATATAAGGAAATTTGGTCTCAGTAAAAGTTCGGATGAGCAATTAACCTCATTTACTCCTGACGAGTTCAACTTAAATTTTGTAGGATCTTCTCTTGGTAATAATAATACTTTTACTGGTTCATCAGACCCTCCCGGGTCCAATGATTTTTTTTCGTTTTCTTTCAAAAATGTTTCTGAGGAGGATATTGTTTTTGCGGTTCACTCAATTAAGTCTGGTGCTGTGGGGTGTGATACCATTCCAATTTCATTTATAGTAACTATACTTCCTCTAATTCTACCACACCTTGCACATTTGATAAATTTTTGTTTGACTTCATCTACCTTCCCTTCTGCTTGGAAACATGCTATTGTACTGTCCTTGCAGAAAATTAGCTCACCGAAATCCCTGTCTGATTTTAGACCTATTAGTGTTCTCCCTGCCTTGTCCAAAATATTAGAAAAAATTATTAACTGTCAAATTTTAAATCATATCGAAAATAACAAATTTTTAGACCCTTATCAGTCTGGCTTCCGTAAAGGGCATAGCTGTACGACTGCTTTACTAAAAATTACGGAGGATATTCGAACGAGAAATCGACGTCGGAAAATGTACAATTTTAGTACTTCTTGATTTTAAAAATGCATTCGGTTCAGTCAATCACTCGATTCTTTTAAGTAAACATGCTTCCCAATTTAATTTTTCATCCTCAGCTTGCAAATTAATATCTTCATTTCTAAGTGATCGGACTCAAGCAGTTCGTTGTGGCTCAGATTTTTCATCTCCGCTTTCTCTTAGGACAGGGGTGGCCCGGGGATCTATCCTGGGACCTCTATTATTTTCTTTATTTTTTAATGATATCTCCTCTTCTCTTTCTAGCTGTAATCATCACCCATTTGCCGATGATTTTCAGTTTTATGCTCACTCCTTGCCCAACCAAGTTGTGCAATATATTTCATTAATTAACCTAGAGCTTCTGTCACTTTCTTCCTGGGCCATGAATAATTTAATCTCTGTTAATCCTCTAAAATCGCAGGCTATTATCTTATTCAAAGAATGCCTTCCTACTAACTTACTACCTCCTATTCTCTACAATAACAATACTATTCCATTCACTTGCTCAGCTAAGAATCTAGGATTGACTGTTTCGTGCAATTTATCTTGGAAAGTGCAAATAAATAATATATATGCCGTAGTGTTTATGGGGCCCTTCACTCTCTGAAGCGACTCTCATGTCTCACGCCATATAATCTTCGCCTCAATTTAAGCAAGAGTTTATTAGCACCCCTTTTCCAGTACTGCGACATAATCTTTTCGAATTCCCTCGACAGTAAATCGGGCAAAAGACTAGAAATAGCTTTGAATGCATGCACCCGCTATGTCTTAAATCTAAAACCACGTAGCCATCTTTCGGACCAGGATAAAAAACTCATCTTAAACACAGATCTTTCTAAATTTTACGCTTGGCGGTGTTGTGTGATTATTTATAAGCTATTAAATTCTGATAAATTCATTTGCCCGTCTTACTTAGAAAATCTATTTGTCGTCGGTCGCTCCACCAGGAAGACAACGCTAGTGCAGGTGCACTGTAAAACTAAACACTTCTTTCATTCCTTCAAATTGGCGGGTGCAAGGCTTTGGAATGAACTTCCATCCAAATTTCATGCAAACCCGACTCTTGGTGCTCTCAGGTCTTCGTTCTTTATGGATCCCAATAACTGATACTCCTTACTCTTATTTCCTTTATGTCTTCTAATCTTTCTCTACTTTTTTTTCTTCTTCCCCTTCAAAATTTGTGTATCTGTGAAATCTTTTGCCAACATTGTAAAATATTATTGCTAAATTATGTATAAACACTAGGTGGGACCTAAGGTCCTATGTTTGTATACTTTGTGAAATAAATAAAATAAAATAAAATAAATAAAATATACAAGCTCGGACAGTGTTGCCAGATTTGTCAAACAACCACGGGATTGACTAGTAGTGGCACATGAACAGCAAAAACTGTTGGGCTTATGAATTATGAATCCTTATTGTCTAGTTTCTATATACTCTAGCAATAACATTTTGCTATTTTTGTCGCGAAACAACTACCTTGAGGTAGTTCTTCCATCAAATGCGTTTTCTTAGGATTTTTTGAAATTTAGGCAGATTATTATTTAAATACTTCTGCATCGAATGGTGGCAAAACGAAATTGATGAACAATATAGTTCCGGAGATATTAAATTCCAAAGATAGAGTTTTTTCAGGCTCTTTAACATTGCACTATACGGGATATCGGAAAGTTTACATGCATACTTACATATTTAATTATAATTAAGAAACTTTTCTTTCCATTTTTATAAAAAATAACCACTACATATTTTAAGACAATTTTGATTCATAGTTACAACACAGTTTCTGAGATAATAAGGAATAAATAATCAAAAACATGTATAAAAAAATTTAGACTAAAAACAAATGGCAACAGCGTATTTATTTAACCAGCGAAAGATATATAAAGCGAGCATGCGCCAGATTTTTTCAAAATTATAATTTTCATAAGGTGTAAACGTAGAAGTTGATTACATTTGTTACAAAATAACAAAACGATTTTTATCGAAATAAATCGACCTTTAAAATGTATTTTATCTGTCATTTTAATATAAAAATATTCAATCTCTTACAATGGTGCCAAATTTGTCAAACGAGCATGGGATTGGCTAGTACTGGTACATAAACAGCAAAAAGTTTTGGGCTTATGAATTATGAATCCTTATTGTCTGTTCTATATACTCTAGCATTAACTTTTTTGCTAGTATTGTCGCGAAACAACTACCTTAAATATTTAGTCTCATCATCAATGAGTACACACTCCTAAGACTGTTTTGACTCGATCTTTTGTCTATTTAAACCAAATTTCGTTCAGCTATTTTTTAGGCCTTTACTGCATATAAATTTTGTTTTCTTTTCTATCATTTAAATATTTGACAAATTTCAAATCTAATCGTCTTAATTATTTTAAATTAATAAATGCCACCATTGTTAATTTTAAAATTTCATTCACTGCTTGTCAGATGGCGTGACAGTCGTTTTTCTAAATTTCAATTTAACAATCATACTTTCCCTTAAATTTATGACTCAATTTATTATTTGTTTTAAGAAAAAATTTGTAATTATTTGATTATTCTAAATAAATTTTATCCATTCATTTAGTGAAATTGCATGATATATTTATTTATAATGTGCGAAATTTTGAACCAGGACTACAAATATCCCATCTATATAGGTTACCTTTTATCCTGTCATTAAAGATAAATAATTTAATACCCAGCTATATAAATATTATTTATTTTCCAGGTCCCCTGTTTATGTGCTGCTATTGTAAAACGATGTACATTAGTGAAGAATTCTTAGAAAAACACCAAAAAAAATGTACACAGATGAAATTACACTTGATATTAAAATCAATGATGGAATTGAGAAGAAATAACTTAATTAAAGGTGAATTTATTTATATCTATCTACTCTTATTAAACGAGCAAAAATTGTTTGTTTATATATATATATATAATTTACTAGAAAGCTCCATCTGTCTGATTCTTTGGGGAATCGAAACAGATGAATTTTGTTCAGATATTCAATAATAAATTTTTATTTTGAATGTTTAATGTTAACGTTAGATGAACGCGAAAGTTAAAACTTTTTATCATGTCACTGCCCTATTTTGGTGCAATTGGGACCTGATTCGTTTTGATACTGAACCAAGAGTTGAAAAGTTTCGCGTTCATCTAACGTTAACATTAAACATTCCAAATAAAATTTATTATTGAATATTCGAACAAAATTCATCTGTTTCGATTCCCCAAAGAATCAGACAGATGGGCTTTATAGTAAATTTATAAGAACCATACTATTAGGAAAATAGTTGAATACGCGCCTGAATTAAATGGAAAAGGCATTTGCGGGCTTAACGCAGAGGATGCCGGATCGTACCCGGCTGGGTCCTATCTTTTTTCAACTCTTGGTTCAGTATCAAAACGAATCAGGTCCCAATTGCACCAAAATAGGGCAGTGAGATGATAAAAAGTTTTAACTTTCGCGTTCATCTAACGTTAACATTAAACATTCCAAATAAAATTTATTATTGAATATTCGAACAAAATTCATCTGTTTCGATTCCCCAAAGAATCAGACAGATGGACTTTATAGCAAACATATATATATATACACTTTTATCATTATTTATAGAAATAGAAATCGTTCGAAATCGAGGAAGTGGTTTCGGGTGCGTGGTGGGGGTCCGGGGGGGGGGGGGGGGGTGTTCGGGGATTAATATATGGCTTTAACTTAAGAAAAAGTTACCGAGCATCGCTCGGTGGCCAGGTACTTCATATAAAGTAAGAAGCAGTGATAACAGACAATGACTTCTTTTCACTATGAATCACTAATTGTCGATTGTTGAATGTAAACAAACTTTTTTATTGACATTTTCATCTATAAATAATTAATTTAATTAAGAAAAAGTCAATTAAGATGAACTTTGATGAGGTCCAGGCCTAGCCAGATCGCTTTCACATCCTCAAAACTTGTTAACAGAGTTTCTTTAATCAAAATCGGTAGAGCCGTTTTCAAAATAGAACCAAGATACAAATATATAAACAATTTTTGCTTGTTTAATAAGAGTAGATAGATAGATAGATAGAAATTTTTCTCCACACAAGCATCTTAACAAACATACTTCCAGAAATATCTTCGGGTCTAAACCAACCTCCGAAAATTTCTACTCTTTCTCTTATATGAGATTAAATCTTGACTAAGAAGTTCACTTTCTTCAATTTCATCTTTAAAAATGTCTTTAAAATAAAATTAACTTTGTATTCAAAATATCATCTTAATTGTTGCTTTTATTTTTTTTTAGACATCAACTGTCCAGCACCTTCGGAGGATTATTACTGTGAACAGTGCTTTTGTGGTTTTCTCAAACTATCTGATTACCAGAGTCATATACGTGACGACCATGCAGACGATCGAACTTTACAGTGTGACCAATGTAATCGAAATTTCATTGATAATAGGCAATTACAAAATCATATATCCATATTTCATCAAAAAAGGATCAATTTTAATTCTGATTTACCTTTAAAAACTTTTAAGGAATTTATACATCTTTTCACTTGTGATATATGCCGAAAAAAATTTACTTCGAAACAATCACTAATTCTACACATGAGAACTCATTCCAATAAGAAGCTTTACGACTGTGTTTACTGTGAGAAGAAATTCTCCCGAATGGCCGATCTCAAAAAACATTTACTGCTCCACCCTGGAGGGAAGTCATTCAATTGTGATCAGTGCGATAAGAAATTCTTGGTAAAGGGTTCTCTAAAAGCACATTTACTGGCCCACTCTGTAGAAAAGCCATTCAGCTGTGATCACTGCGAGAAGTCTTTCTCACGAAAAGGAGTTCTCATTAAACATTTATTGATCCACTCTGGAGTGAAGTCATTCTGCTGTGATCAGTGCGATAAGAAATTCTCGCAAAAGGGTACTCTAAAAGCACATTTACTGACCCACTCTGTAGAAAAGCCATTCAGCTGTGATCACTGCCAGAAGAGATACTCACGAATGGCCGATCTCAAAAAACATTTACTGCTCCACACGGTAGGGAAGACATTCAGTTGTGATCAGTGCGATAAGAAATTCTTGGTAAAGGGTACTCTAAAAACACATTTACTGACCCACTCTATAGAAAAGCGATTCAGCTGTGATCACTGCCAGAAGAGATACTCACGAATGGCCGATCTCAAAAAACATTTACTGCTCCACACGGGAGGGAAGACATTCAGTTGTGATCAGTGTGATAAGATTTTCCTGCTAAAGGGTACTCTAAAAGCACATTTACTGACCCACTCTGTAGAAAAGCCATTAGTTCTGCGATTAAATGAAATTCTCCCAAAAGATCCACCTCGAAAGATTTAGTGATCCACTCTTTGTAGTTGAAAACCATAAACCACAGATATAGTTATAAGTGAAGTTATCTTTTGGCTGCAATTCCCTCTTCTTCTTCTTCTTTTCACGATGGAGAGCTCAACCCAGGTCTTTAGGGGATGCATCTCTTTGGTGTAACTCCTTCTCTCATCAATTGCATTGAAAAAAAAGAAATGCTGAATGTTACATATAGGGTAGACATGATGGATGAGTAGTTGTGATTAATAAGCAGATTGGAGTCTAATTCAATCTAATTAAGGAAGGGGTTTCACCATATGGGTTTTCTTGGGACTTTTTTGAAATTTAGAGAGATTATTATTTAAATACTTGTGCATCGATTGGTGGCAAAACGAAATTTATGAAAAATATAGTTTCTGAAAATATTAAATTCCAAAGATAGAGTTTGTCAGACTCTTATACATTGCAGTATAAGAGATATCGGAAAGTTTATATATATATTTAATTATAATTAAAAGAAACTCTTCTTACCATTGTTCTAAAAAACTAAACCAACATTAAACAATAACTAATACATTTTTAAAGAAAATTTTAATTCATAGTTACAACACAGTTTCTGAGATAATAATTAATAAATATTGAAAAATGTATAATGAAAAATTTACACTAAAAACAAGCTGGCAACAACGCATTTATTTAACCTAAAAAGTGGATTAACTTTAGTATTTTCTTGACGTTTTTTCGCTTCAGCCATTGTCGCAACAGCTTTCAATCTCTTATTGAGAACTTTTTGTTTTATAAATCTCCCTTTATAATGTACCTTATCTGATAAAATATATATACAAGCTCGGACGGTGTTGCCGGATTTGTCAAACTAGCACGGGATTAGCTAGTAGTGGTACATAAACAGCAAAAAGTTTTGGGCTTATGAATTATGAATCTTTATTGTCTGTTCTATATACTCTAGTATTAACTTTTTTCTAGTATTATCTCGAAATAACTACCTTAATCATTCATTTGTTTTGTTACAATATTTTATTGATTATTTATTTGTATTGTTGAAAAAGTAAATAAAGCTAAATCTACACGTTTATTTTAGTTCTTTTTTATTTTATAATATATTATTATAACACAGACATAGAAAAAAAGAGAATGAAAGCCGGAAACCCTAGCCATACTCATAAAGTTAGATAAAAATACAAAATTCGGGAGTTCTCGAGACTTATTAATCTTGCTCTCCGATTGATAATTTAAATAAATTATCACCATCTCAAATAATAAATTAATTACCTAAGGAGAAAAAAATCAATGAATTTTATTATACTACAATATACTCATTCCAGGTGGATCTTGAAACGGATTTTCACCTATTTTTAATCATAATTAAGCCATTTCTATGTATTTTTCTAAAAAATTTCGGAGATAAAATGTTTATTATCCAATTCTACATCATGGAAAATACCAACAGCTTATTAAATCTGGTTACACAGTCAGATTTTTTCAAGTCTATAGGACGGGGTGTAATTAGTTTAGGAAACTTGAGAAATCATATATGAAAGTTGTGAACACTAAGTGCCGCATTTATTTTTTGATACAGCTCCGTGGACCAGTGTTCCGCAAAGAGTGTGCCTCTGGCACACTGGTGTACCGCGGAAAAATGTCAAGTTTTTTGAAGATAATACACATAGCTGAGAGTTATGCGAGCAGCCTTATCAACGATTGCTCCAAATTTTGCTGGCATGTGCTCATTTAAGCAGGCTCACATTTCTCCTAAAACATCTTTTCATATTATAAATAAAACCCGTGAATCTATTATTTATTATTAAAAAGTTTTAACCTGTAAACTCCTGTTGATGGACTAATAATCCGAAATATATTGAGTTTATATAAACCTCTTTGAGTTTTATTTCATTCACTGTGAAACTACACACCCTTTACTTTATTAATTAATATCATGTTTCACCTAAAACCTACAATTCACTTACTCTAAGTAAAATATTAAAATGGACATGAACGAACTAAGTTTTTCATATTATATTGATTTTAATAATAAATAAATAAATAAATAAATATTAAATAAACATTGTTTTTTTTCTTTGGTGTCCTCTAGAACAGGGGTGTCCAACCTTTTAGCTTCCTCTGGGCATATTGGAAGAATATCAGCTGTTTTGGTCTGCTACATAAAATACACACTCTAATAATAGCTGGTGAGCAAAAGAACGTAGAATATGTACTTGATATACTTAAGAAATTAAGTTTTGTTACTTTATAATTTGTTTATTATAAAAGTAAGAGACAAATCAGCAACATAAAATTTTAGTGAAAAGTTTGTCATTGTTTTTGAGACATAAATTCGTCGATATTTGGCTCAAAGGAATTCTCAATGAATTCTCAAAATGCCCAACAAATATTTTGATCTAGCTTCATTCTTTGTGTGCTTCATACTTGAATAAATAAAATTATTCAAGAATCACTTTATGAATATCTCATTGCAAAATAACATGTTAAATTCCAAAATTCATTACTCATAAATTAATAGTAATTTAAAAATATTGTATTTTTAGTAATATCATTAGAATTTTTAGTAGCAATCTCATAAAGTTTGTAAGTTTGCGATTTTTTTGTCTGGCAAGCCTGTTCTAAAATGATTTGGTAGGAATTAATAAAGTAAAGGGTGTGGGGTAGTTTCACAGTGAATGAAATAAAACTCAACAAGTTTTAACTTGTAAACTCCCGATGATGGACTATAATTATTAATCCGAAATATATTGAGTTTGTATAAACCTCTTTGAGTTTTATTTCATTCACTGTGAAACTACACACCCTTTACTTTATTAACTAGTGTTAAAGTACTGTTTTAACTTGTAAACCCCTGATGATGGACTACTAATCCGAAATATATTGAGTTTGTACAAACCTCTTTGAGTTTTATTTCATTCACTGTGAAACTACACACCCTTTACTTTATTAATTAATATCATGTTTCGCCTAAAACCTACACCACTTTTCCTAAGTAAAATTGATTTGGTAGGTGTATTTTGAACACAAGAAGTTTGCGGAACACTGGTCTAGACAGTCTGGCCTCATTCCCAAGTTCATTGAACACAAAACGGCTCGATTAACTCAGGGCGGTCTTGATGTTCAAATATATGAGTAAAGCGACAACCCCAGGAATCTGACCCAGTAATTAAACTTATTCTGGAATGGAAGAGAATGGACTGGTGACCAAGGTGGAGGGACATTAGCGAATGTAACAAAGAACTAAAGTCGTATTGGGCGCAATGGAATTCTCTCAAAATAGAAGGCGGTTTATTAAAACGGGTCTTTGAGATGGAGGATGGGTTTGGAGCTCGATTACACGGTGGTACCAGAGGATCGAATCCCGGAGATACTTAAACATCTACATAATGTGCCAGGGCCACTAAGGGCCGGTTGTATGTCGCAAGTAAATGCTTTTTACCACTAACTGGAATAGATGGTAATGGAGGGGCTGGGATGGCCAATCAGATGACAGGCATTGAAAGTTCCTGTCATCTGATTGGCCACTCCCAGCCCCTCCATTTACCATCTACTTGGTTAGTGGTAAAAGCATTTACTTTGCGACATACAACCGGCCCTAAGACTTTCAACAAGTCCGAGAGTATTTCTATTGGCCGAGATGCAAAGAAGATGTAAGGCAATACGTTAAATGTGCTTCCGAAAATGGTCCACGAAAGGAACTTAGAGATCCCCTGAGGCAAAACAATGTAGGATGTTCCTTTGAAAGATGTGCCATTGACATCTTCGAACTTGGTGGATTCCAGCGACGAGATATGGTGTGGATGCATGATCCCCGAACGCGCAGTGGGACTTCCAACAAAATTACGAGACTGGGAAGGCCCCTACGAAGTGATGAAGAGGATCAATGATGTTATTTAGAGTCAGATTGATGCCTCGGGGCAAACCGAAAGTTGTTCATTACAACTGGTTAGCTCCATTCGCTGGGTACAATGAGTCGTTAGAGAAAGCAACACCGTCCGTGGACGAACGGTCCTAAGAAGGGGATGATGTAACGTGCGCGTATCCTAGGGGCCCGTGATAGGGACCACGAGGCTCTTTGGGATGTTGGTGTTGATTTTGGAGCCGCCCTCGAAGCTCGTCCCGCTCGCGTGTGAATATTTAAATTGTGCCAGTGTTCTCTTTAGTGTTTTGTGTTATTTTAAGTGTTCTGTGTACTTTAAAGTGTTTTTTATTCCGTACTTTTATAATTCCGTTTGTATTTATTATTGTTTATGTATCTTAAGTTACTTTGTTATACCATATTTCTATTAAAATTGTTCGTTAAAATCAACTGTAAACTATTTTCCTTTCACCTTTACCGGAAACGCTACTTGTTTGTTGGATACATTTGTTATTGTAATGTGTGAACTGGAGCATTGTTCATTTTTGTGTGACCTGATTTTGTGATGTTTCTATTTTTATATAAAGACATTGACTTTTCCTTATATAGTTTTTGAAAATTCGAAAAATAAAGAGATAAAAATTAAAAATTATTACTTTTTCTTATAGTTTACTAATATCCACTGGTATAAATTTACACTAATGTATCTAACTTAATTTATATAATTCCTCATAATAAATCTATCATTTATATTTGAACTTTTACATTCACAAATAATTGGTTCATCTCAAATACATATAGTCAAATCATATCCTTTATTAATTTAAAATAAAATTTATTTTCTTTCCCTTGGCAAAATGCATATTGTAAACACAAAACAAAATATCTAATTTCAACATTGAATATAATTATTGGATAAAAATACTTGGTAGGTTTCACATTAATCTTGATGTGAAACCTACCAAGTATTTTTATCTAATAATTTTAAAAAATGTTTCACCAAGTACCAACACCAAATTCCTTAAAAACTATTGAATATAATTTCTATTAATTTTCTTCCAGAACTTAAGTGACTCTGATTTAAATTTTTCATTAAGCTGAAGGGTTGGTTTTGTCACAAAACAATAAAACACATTTTTGGCGACCATTGGAATTATTTAATTGATTACATATCAATCAATTAAAATAATTCTAATAGTTATTAAAATTATTGTTTTATTATTTTTGTGACAAAACCAACCCTTCAATTTTTCAATGAATAATTTCCACTCTTTAAAAAAATAAATTCCTTCTAAATTTTGTTAAATAAAAATAACAATCAAGAATATTAAAATATATGAATTTTAATTTGTATTTTACTCAGATCATATATACATGTTATATTATTATTATATATATTTGTTTATTATATATATTCAGTTTAACAGGTTCTCATTCTAGAAATATTTTCTTCTTTACCATACAAAAAAAAAATACATCTTTACCCATACTTCGCATTGGATAAAGTAAAAAGACCTCAAATAATCGAGAGTTTATTGTAATTATCCTTTAATAAATAAATAAAATATACATATCGTCGGCTTAGAGAGTAAACCTGCTAACTCACAACAAGGAAATTTTACAGGGCAGAGAAAAAACAAACAAAATTTAATATTGTTGTTTTTGGAAAAAACTATTTTTAACATTTTTTTCTACAACTAACTATCGTAATTTTAAGTATCAGTTTTACTTGGACGATGCTGCATCTCTTTTTCTTTCGAACGGTATTAATATGTCATATAAGTTATGATAAAAATGGATTTAGCAGCTTTAGACTTCTAAGCCGACGATATATATTTTATAGTTTAATATAAATTGAATGTTTCTTTTTGCCAGGAGTAGCAGAATTTTAATAAATTGAAGGAGACAATAAAAGAGCCTGTCTTCTGCTGGAATTATAAATATAACATACATTAATTCCGGGATGGGACGAAGTTCGGGGTCGGGGGTCCAGGGGTCGTGTACTATATATATTTGTATTTTTATCAGAATTTTTAAATTAAAAATAATATTAATATATATCTTTTAACTGAAGCAAAAAGTTACCGAGCATCGCTCGGGGGCTCCAGGTAATATTAAAAAATTAAGCAAAATTATTAATTCTCATGAGCGTAAAAATAAATAAAATAAAAATCTTCCGTTTTTGTATCAAATTTTGTAGAGCTATTCTTTAGGACCATACCGAATAAAAGTTTTATTTTTTCATCGATAATTGAAATATTTGATATATTTAAATTTCAAATCTAATCTCCCGAATTATTTTAAATAAGTATTACAACAATTGTTAATTTTAAATAATTGTACAATTTCATAAAACAATCCTAGATGGCGTGCGTGACAGTCGTTTTCCTCAATTATAATGAAACCTCTATAATTATCTTGACTTTATTTCGCAATCAATTTATTTTTATAACAAGAAACTAGTTAGAAAAACTATTTGATTATTTTAAATAAAGTTTATCGATTAATTCAGTGAAATTGCAAGATTCATTATGGCTGGAATTTCCGACCAAGACTACAAGTATCCTATCCATATAGGTTAGCTTTTATTTTTTTCATCTACGATTTTACAATACTTGACCATAATATATATCCATGTATGGTAAGTTGGTAAGGTGATCTTTTTTCGGGACACAGTATTATTATTAATAATTTTAGACCACATATTAGGTACTCAATAATAATAATATTATATTTGAAAATCATTGTTTACAATATTTGTCAAATAATTTTTTTAATACATATTTCAGGATTTCTTGAAATGTTCTTGCTAAACGCCCTGAAGGAAATATTCATATTTATTTTGACATTTATGACAGCTCGTACGTTTCCACTTTCAGCTGTCATTTTGCATCTCTACAGATATAGTTTATACAAGAAAACACTTTTTAAACAGAAGTGTAACTTGAAAATTCAAATACCTGGGCAGTATGCTGAACGAAAAATGGGATCCAGAACAGAAAGTGCGGTGCAGGGCGAGAGCGACCTTCTTAAAGCTTCGAAGATTCTTTGTGAATGGAGATCTGAATATCAAACTCAGGCTCAGGATGTTAAAGAGTTATGTGTGGTCTGTCCTCCTATACGGAGTGGAAGCATGGACTTTAAAGATGATCCCGGTCAACAAAATTGAAGTCTTTGAAATGTGAACTCTGCTACGAATGCTTAGAATTCCGTGGACCGATCGTGTAAGAAATGAAGAAGTCATTCGAAGAGCCGGGCTAAAGGATAGAGACCTCTATTCAGGGACATAAGGGAGAAGAAGGGGTCATTCCATGTCAACTCAACACACCCATTTTACCTCACCACTTTAGATTTTCTTGAAATTTGGTACACTGATATGCTGTGCTAATATGAATAAAAATACAAAATTTCAAATTTTTATCTTGAATAGTTTTTTTTATACGGCCTTGTGAAGTTTTCAAAAAATCGCAAAAAAACCACGAACAAACAATTTTGAAACTGCTCTAAAAGCTGTCTTAATTGAGTTAGAGGGGTGGGACAGGTGTCATTTTGCAGCTTTTTTAATGCTCTTTTCAGAGACATACAACATGACATAGGTTGTAATAAAAATTTTTTTTCAAAATGTAATTCAAATTTTTGATTTTGATTTTTTCTAAAAAGTACCACTTTTAAAATTTTCAAAAAAATTCTGTAAATAGATAGTACTTTCATAAACTACTATGTAAAGTATAATGATGGGATGGTAATGGGGTCTATGTTTAAAAAAATTATTACTGACTCTTGTTTTTCATAAATACCCAGTTTTGACCAAATAATAATGATTTTAATGTAGTGAAACGACATTTTATGAAAAATCACTTTGTGTATATTAAACTATGGTTATGAAATAAACACTCTGTGCTAATTAAATAACTGTTTAATAGTAGAGATTAATAATAGTCCTATAAATGCTTTCATGAAAAATATGAATGGATTGTACTTTAAATTAGTCTTATAAAAGTATTAGTAAAAACTAAGACAAATAAAATACCAACATTTTAAATAAAATTAAATCAATTTATGCTATGTCATGAAAAGTTAGTTAATTTACAATAAATATTGTTGTAGGCTAAATAGTTTGATAAGCACATGTTATCTGAAATAGAAATTTCCCTTGCATTCACTTGATCCAGTCTCTGCAGGTCTAGCAAGTTGTAACCTGTCTGTGGTTGTGAGCAAGTTAAAACAAATACCAGTCTGCCAAAAGCCAGGCTGTCTCCACAAGCATTCATTCAGTGACTAGAGAGAGTCCTTGCTGCCAAGTAGTGTTTTAAATGTTAGTAATGTCTTAAGTTATCAATCCATAATGTAAAATAGTTGTTATACCTTACATAAAACAATTGATACTTTAAACTTCTGTGTTTTTTTGTGTGTTTTAATAGCTAATTTATTTCTTATTGGTTTACAACTAATATTTTTAGTTCTGTGTAAATTTTAATGAAGTTAAAATAAATCTCACCCTTCAATATCACTCATAAATATATAGTCTTGTTATAAAATCTAACTATTGTAAAGCTGACCTAATGAAATAATTATTCATGTATTCACCAAACAACAACTTGAATTGTAGATTTTTATAATGTCATTTTGTTATACAGCCCTAGCAATTTTTCCCGAAACCGGCTTTTAAATATAGCCTAAGAAATATATGTTTCATGAATTTATTATTAAACACTTATTTAACTAGCACAGAGTGTTTATTTCATAACCATAGTTTAATATACACAAAGTGATTTTTCATAAAATGTCGTTTCACTACATTAAAATCATTATTATTTGGTCAAAACTGGGTATTTATGAAAAACAAGAGTCAGTAATAATTTTTTTAAACATAGACCCCATTACCATCCCATTATACTTTACATAGTAGTTTATGAAAGTACTATCTATTTACAGAATTTTTTTGAAAATTTTAAAAGTGGTACTTTTTAGAAAAAATCAAAATCAAAAATTTGAATTACATTTTGAAGAAAAAATTTTTATTACAACCTATGTCATGTTGTATGTCTCTGAAAAGAGCATTAAAAAAGTTGCAAAATGACACCTGTCCCACCTCTCTAACTCAATTAAGACAGCTTTTAGAGGAGTTTCAAAATTGTTTGTTCGTGGTTTTTTTACGATTTTTTGAAAACTTCACAAGGCCGTATAAAAAAACTATTCAAGATAAAAATTTGAAATTTTGTATTTTTAATTCATATTAGCACAATATATCAGTGTACCAAATTTTAAGAAAATCTAAAGTGGTGAGGTAAAATTTTTATTTAAAGTGTGTTGATTTGGCACGGAATGACTCGGAAGGTGCTATCGTCTGCGTAATAATGTATTGGATTGGAGGGTAGATTTAAAAGGCCATTAATATAGATAATAAAGATCGTGGGAGAAAAGGTAATTTGGCAAGAAGATTTTTGTGCCAGGCTTGATTGAAGGCCTTTGAAATGTCTAAGCCTATTACGAAAGTCTCTTTACCGGTCTCAAGTGCTTTATTCCAAATATGAGTTATATATGCTAAAATATCGCCGGTGGACCGACATTATCTAAAGCCATATTGACTATCATGGATTAGTTTATTAGATTCTAAATGGTGAAGAACTTGCTCATTAATTATTTTTTCCATGATTTTAGAAAGAACCGAAGTTATGGCGATAGGACGATAATTGGCTTAAACTCGGTAGTTCTCTCATGGTCTCATGCTTCCTAAACTTATTGCTTTTCTATCTGCTCACCACCTTATGAAAATAAAATGTTTCTAATTTCTCAAAAATGATTTCTCTTTTAGGATGAAGATAGTGAATTTGAACATTTTCAAGATGAAGAAGAATTTGAAGGATTTGATGATAAAGTTGGAAGTAAACTTGATGATAAAGAAACTCCAAAGATTACAATTACCAAGGTTTAAGTCAAATCTCTTTGCTTTAATCAAACATCAATTATACATATCTCTTTCATCTTCTTAGGTTCCTTTACATTTCCGAACAAATTGGAATAGTTATTATTTAGAACTCTTAATGTTGAGTGGTCTCATTGTATATGGATTGAACTTTTTTACTGGAAGAAATAAAAATAATAAGATTGCAAATGCTTGGTTCAACACTCATAAATCTCTTCTTGAAGAAAACTTTTCTTTAGTTGGTATGAGAATACTATTTTCTTAATTATTACACATAATAACAGAATGATTTATTATTTTGTAGAAGTATTTAAGGATTTTTTGACATTATATTTAAATAAATTATTCTTGATTAATATAAACAGTTTTGGCTGAGTATCTTAATTAATTTTTGAAAATTTCAATCAAAATATTCTTCATTTAAGTACTTTCATAGATTTTACACATTTACATTCAACCATCTAAAGATAAAAGTAAATAAATATTATATGCAATATTCATTTACTATGAGTCAAGATTTAGCTTACATTAAAATTAAAAGAGGTTACATATTTTTTTAATTTTAATGTGAAACAAGTGACCTAGAAATCTTAACTCTTAGTAAATGAATATTGCATATAATATTTATTTACTTTTATCTTTATTAAAGATGTTTCACCTTGCACCAACACCACAATCTCTATTAATTATTCAACCATCTGTCCATTTTAGAAATCATTTTTAATATAAATGAAAAAATAATGTTTTTATCGGCAATTTCCAAAATATTAAACATGATCAACCAGAAGTATCCGAAACTACACTAAATTAATAATAATAAATCATGATCATAGAGTATACAATTTCTGTACTCAAATACCATATCTATATATACCATATCTATATATCTGCTCTTATTAAACGAGCAATTCTTGTATATATATATATATATATCCAATCGGGTTCTCGAAAACGGCTCTAACGATTTGAATGAAATTCACGGGTTAGGAGGGTTTTGTGTTGGACATTCGATCTGTCACGGTCTCATCTTCGGCTAAGTTGTTTTTGATGGGTTTTTTGTTAATTGAAATAATTATTCACAGGTGGTTGTCTCGATAAAAATGTATATTTACATTTTTATTCAATTTCCTTTTAATTATTAATTGTTTTTTTTTATTTTAAATTCCACTAATATATCAATACAAATATTATTATATATATTAAAAGTTAAAAAAATTTAATTGATTAAAAATCGAGTTTTAAATTCCACTTTTTCTATATTAGAATTTGGCAATTTAATTGAAGAACTCAAAAATTGTTATTTAATTAAAAAAATATTATACAGTATTTATTTATATACCTATACAGTATACATATATACACACGCTGGTGCCCTGGCGGGCAGCGTTTCGGTCCAAAATTTTTATTCCTCTTAAAAAACCACACTCCAAATGTATACCGGTAAACTACCGAAAATACATCGTCTCTTAAAAGTTTCGCCTCTTTAACTTTTGAGTGGCGAGGGGGGGAGGGGGAGGAATAATGATCAATATATATAATGTTTCTTAATTTAAAATGAATTGGAGTCTTTCATTTCAAAATTCGAGTCCAAATTAGAATTATATTTCAAATTTGCCTGGTTAATGAAAATCGATTGGAGCCATCAGTTTAAAATCCGCGCTGACAATTATATTTCAAATTTGCCTCGTTAATTAACATATATTTAATGTTTCTTAATTTAAAATCTATTGGTGTTTTTTCATTTTCATTCGAGTTCAAATGAATACAATATTATCTCGACACAAAGTCTAAATCAAAAATATATAGTTTTAGTAACAGAAATCAAGATATAAATATTAATGTTGCATTGGTGTAATCGCTAGAGTTGATGCCCATAGTTCAAGATTTCGTCGGTTCGATTCTAGGCAAGAGCGTAATTTTTTTAAAGAAAATTCTCTCAGCGTTGTTACAAATTAATCTAGTCAAATATATATAGTATAATCTGTGGGCCACTACAAGGCTTGCTAAAAATGCAAAAACTGGGTGAGGAGGCGGGTTCGAGGGTGGAGGTGATGGTGGGGGAGATGTGGGGGTGCAGTGGTGGAGGGGGTTCGGGGGAGGCGGAATTAGGGGGAGGGTGGAGTGTTGGGTGGTCCGGGGGCATTAATATATAGCTTTTAACTGAAGCAAAAAGTTACCGAACATCGCTCGGTGGCCAGGTACTTTATTATTCATTTATAAAGATTATTCGATATTCACAAACTTTTAAGTCCAAACACTATATTCAGCCCAAAAAATTCCTTGAAAATTCGTTTGCTTGTGAATTACACAGTTTTTATTGATTCCTGAAAAGTTCTGATTGTCTATTTTTGAAATGATCGATTCAATTCTATCTAGATTCATTAATTCGTTTATCCCTATGACTTCTCTAGACTGGAACTCGCTTCGCCTTAACGTCTACATATAATTTTTAGTCTTTCCGATACCTTGAACTCGGACCCGATTCCTGAAAATTTCTTCTTTTCCCGATCCACCTACCTTTTTGGAACAACTTCTACTTGTATCACTATCGTTACAAAAAAAAATTCTCAATTGTAATTCAATTTAATATTAATCAATCATTTTTCTATAACACGACTTTTCGAAGACCGCCAGTCTCCTCTCTCTCTCCTTCTTTCCAATCATCCAGGTTTCTCTTTCAAACTTCGTGTTACTCCATCCATGATCTTTGACGACATCTTATTTTCTAAGCTAATTGAGAAGACCATATTTTTTTTAATTAAACCTCATCCGAGCTTCAGCAATTCTAAACTTAATTTATAATAATACAGAAAGAAAAATTAATTTAGAAAGATAGACGAAAAACCCTCGAAGATTACTAACTATAATTTTTTTTATTTCTATTCTCTCCCTAGAATCTCTTATTAAAGTAAAATATTTAAGAAAAAATTGTATTATTTAAATACTACGAATTCTAATTCTATAAAAACCTATAAGCAAACCATTTTTTTATTTATTTTTATATTTACTTATACTGATAATGTAAAGATGATGTGTGAAAAATACAAAAATAAAGCCACATATTTTCAGTTATTTCTTTTTTAAATGATAGATATTAATTTAAATAATTATCATGCTTTATATTTTCTTCTATATTTTTATTTATTTCTAATTGTTCTATGTTCTATTAATTCAGGAGATGATTGTAAAGCTGAAAATGAATGTCCTGGCTTAATGAAAGATTCTGAACATTTATACACCCTTTGGTGTAGTGGAAGAACTTGTTGCGAAGGAATGTTGGTAGAATTAAAATTTATTAAGGTAAACTTAACCTCTATTCTAATATATATTAACAATTTCTTGATTTTATTATTTAAAGTAATATATATATTTATTTTATAAAAAATAATCAGAAAATTGGTTTAATTTAACATGAACATTGCTCTCTTTATCAAAGAAAAAAATAAGATTGTCATTTGATCATCCCCCTTTTTTGATCAATTACACGTAGATAATCATATAGTGCATCTATACAAAATTTGACACTGATCGATCAAAAGTTATAGAATTTATACCGATAATTTTATTTTTTTTGAACCCTATTTCCTTATTTTGGGCCCTGAAAGAAATATTCACAACTCTTTTTAAATATAGATTCTAGTAAATTTTCATAGACATTGGCTTGAAAATTTTACAATTTTAATTTTTTAAGAACCTTCCCCCATCTCCACACAGAAAATTTAATGAGCTTTTAAGGTAGTTGTTCCTCCAAATGCGTTTTCTTAGGATTTTTTTGAAATTTAGACAGAATATTATTTAAATACTTCTGCATCGATTGGTGGCAAAACGAAATTTATGAACAATACAGTTCCGGAGATATTAAATTTCAAAAATAGAGTTTTTTCAGCCTCTTTAACATTGCACTATACAGGATATCGGAAAATTTACATACATATTAAATTACCCTTCTTACCATTTTTATAAAAAACTAAGCCAACATTAAACATTAACCAATATATATTTTAAGACAATTTTGATTCATAGTTACAACACAGTATCTGAGATAATAAGGAATAAATAATGAAAAATGTATAAAAACAATTTGGCAACATCGCATTTATTTAACCAGCGAAAGATGTATAAAGCGCGCGAATGCGCTAAATTTTTTCAAAATTATAATTTTCATAAGGTGTAACGTAGGCGATGATTTACATTTGTTAAAAAATAACAAAACGATTTTTATAGAAATAAATCGACTTTTAAAATGTATTTTATCTGTCATCTTAATATAAAAATATTCAATCTCTTACAATAGTGCCAAATTTGTCAAACGAGCATGGGATTGGCTAGAATTGGTACATGAACAGCAAAAAGTTTTGGTCTTATGAACTATGAATCCTTTTTGTCTGTTCTACTAGTATATACTCTAGCATTAACTTTTTACTAGTATTGTCGCGAAACAACTACCTTAATTTCAATATTAAAAAACTAAATATGAAATTTCATTTGGATACTCTAATTAGTTTTTGAGCTTGAGCAAAGGTCAGCAACCTTTTTTTAGATAAGGGTTAAATAATACAGTAAAATTACCAATATTATAGCCTTTTGTTTATCCGACGTTAGATAAAACACAAAATACCAACTTATGCTTGACTCGAAGTAAAAACAAAGTTTCTTAATGCTTTCTAATTGTTGTTTTAATTATGAAATATTATATTAAATATATATATAATTATTTTAATTAACTGCCGTCCAACATGTCCAGCTGTATCAAAATTTTGGGCCCGGCAAATTTTTAACTTGCACATTATTTTATGTATTATGTATTCAGCCAGTTAAATACTTCAGTTACTACAGTTTAAAATTGAAGTAAATAATTTCACAACTTATGTTGGTAATCCTAAACCAACAGCGATGCTGAATGGTTGGTGGAGGCTTAACAAAATTTGATAACTAACTCGAAGACATAATTATTATCTCTTAAAATAATTTTTTTTATTTCACTATATAAGGCCAAATGATTTAGCCTAATTTTTTTATCAAAATTGTTTTAGCTTTTTTTCAGATATTTCTAAAAAACGAATATTACTTAGCAATCCCGTAAGCTAAAGTAAAAAAAATTAATAAAGGGAACATTATCCCTGAAACGTTTGCAGTTAAATTAAATGAATTTACTGATTGTTTTTTATAAAAAATTGCTGTATTTATCAAATATTTTCTTTTTTTTTCTTTTAATTTAATATATTTTTTTTTATTTATTAAGAGACAAGATTTAGTCGCTTTGATTTCTCAAATGATTCGACCCATTTCTGACCAGATACATATAAAGATTGACATGAATAAAGAAGATATGGATACTTTTGTTTTCTGTCTTGGCACCAAAAAGACTGCTGCTAGACTAGTCAAGGACCTTGCAGATTTAGTAACTGACACTGGCTCATTAATTTATTCAATTAAAATAACAGTAAAACTATATGGAGCCTTTTTTTTTAAATACATATTGTCCTGATAAAAAATCTGTAGATAAATTTGGTCTTCCCGCAAATTTTGTACTACATAGTGAAATTCCTGAGGCAACTCAATCGCTCTTTGATTCTCGTGTTATTACAGTTCTTAATAAATATCACGATATGATTGATTATCTTCATTTTTCCGATCAATTTTCTGGACCTAAAACTACAGAGTATTATTTTTATTTATTTTAAGTAATTATTTGTATGTTTATATTTATGTTTTTTTGGTAAATTTTAGAGATGTGAACGTGACTAAATTACCCGAAACAAAGAAAGTTTTGATGTTTGGATTTAATTTATTGATCAGTAATTGTCATAGTATGGATGAAGCAATTGAGGCAATGAGGCCTTTATTACAGCTCGTCTTTTACATGGTTGACAAAGTGAAACGATTTAAATTAAGCAAAGAGGCTAAAAAGTACATATTATATATACATAGTAATATTAATAAATAAATACAAATCTTTTATAAAAAAACAATCTGAAAACTTTTATTTGAAGTCCAAACTTTTCCGGAGAAATTCTCCCTTCATCTTATATACCTTTTAATATATTCCTTTCTTAAAGCAATTATTGCTTCAAATATTCAAATATTTTAAAATTTATTTTGATAAAGGAGAATTTCTCCCGAAACATTTGGACTTCAAATAAACGTTTTCAGATTGTTTTTTTTTTTATGAAAGATTTTTATTTATTTATACACAAAACAATCAATCAAATTTTTTCAAAATGACAAAATTTTCACAATGGGAACACGAAAAAATAACATTTTATAATCAATATATATATAAAATTAAGCTTTTGTCTGTACATTGCTCCAAATCACGCCAAATTTTGGTTGCACACGTTTCAAGCAAAGTTATGAACGAAAACACCCTCAACAAAATTCCTGTATGTCTGTCTGTCTGTTTCAGTGGTTTCCGAAAAGTTGCTCACGATTCATGTAAAAACGACTAAAGGGATTATTATGAAATTTCATATTTACATCAGATGTCTTCTAACTTACGTTTTTAGCTATATAACGTTTTGATATTTTGACCCCAGAAGGTGGTTTGGGGGGCGCACCAATGAAAATTATCAAATAACTCCTAAACTATTAACCCTACGGCAAATTTTATGATAAACAAAGTTGTAGGGGATGTGATTTCTGACAACTTTTGTTTAAAAAACCACCCAAAAAGGGGGGAGGGTGAAAAATGTAAATTCTTGCCCTTGGAGCAAACTCAACCAAATTTTGTATACATAATCTCTGGGTCTCTAGAGAGCTAGAAATGCAAAAACTAACCACCCAAAATGGGGGGGGATCAAAAAATGAAAATTCTTTTTCTTGGGCCAAACTCAACCAAATTTTGTATACATAATCTGTGGGTCACTAGAAGGCTAGAAATGCAAAAACTGGGTGCGGAGGGTGAAATGGGAGTGAGGAGTGAGGCGGAGTAGGGTGGGTGGTGCGAGGTGGAGTCAAGGGGGCATAGCGGGGTTAGGGTCCAGGGGGCTAGGCGGGGGTGTGGTACCCAGGGTTGGAGGGCACGGGGTGGGGTCCGGGTGCATGGTGCGGGGTGCTGAAGGGGTTTTGGGGTGGGGTGGGGGGAGTTAGTGGGCGGAATAGTGTTGGGGTGGGGTTCGAGGACTGGGGGTCCAGGGGGCGTGCCTTGCAGCTAGTTATAAAATAAAATCTTTTTCATACCCAACGGGGTTGGACAAAATAAACTATTTTGCAAGAAGATGCAACACCCATAAGTCGGAATTGACACTTGCACCTGGAAAAGTTGAATGAGAAAACTCAAGGGTTAGGTCCGAGTCGAAGGCGATTCCATCGCTCTTGAATATTAAAGATTGTGGATCTAGAGAAAGACTGAAGAGGAAAACGGGTTCCAGTAAATTGTTCCCTTTATGTTTCATCCTATAATCTCATTTATGAGTGAGATAAAATGAAAGCGGATGAGTTATGGATACCTGGCACCCTGAGGAAAGTTTTCGTTTCATATTTAAAGGTCAATTAAATAATACATGTAAATTAACAAAAAAATCAAAAATATAACAAAATTTAAAAAACGAATTGCGAAACATGAGAAAAAAATTGAAATAAAAATCCTTAATTTTCTCTGTTCATATTAAATAAACATTGAAGAAATTTTAAAAGATTTTAATTTTTTGTTTTTGCAATTCGTTTTTTACTTTATCCAATGCGAAGCATGGGGAAAGTATTGTAATCGGTCTCGCGGCAAGCGCGACTTCAAAGGTCCTCAGGTAAAGACTACGGAACCCATGGACTCAATTAAGGTCACAAATTGTAATATTCAATTAGGTTGAATTTTAGCACGTGACGGTTTTGCCAAAAATTACATGGGGTCTCGTCGAGAGGCCAAAAAGTGCCATTTTTTTTGGAAGTGCGTGCGTATGGATGGATGGATGTTATCGTTTTTTTCCACACGGTTTCACCGATTGAAATGACTTTGAAAACCTACAATTATTTTCACAAAATGAAGTGCTGATTAGTTTTTGGTACATATCGGCCCACAAACATTAGTACTTTATTTCAGTACTTTTTTAGTTTTTTCTAAATATCTTAAAAATGACTTAACCAATTTTGATGAAATTTAATGTCCTAATTAAGTATCTTGAGGACAACAAAAAAGGTTAAATAAAGTTTTTAGTAAAAGTATATTTTAAAGTACTTTACTCTAGAGTAAGATAGTACTTTTTTAAATACCAAAAATTATTTAAAATTTATTCATTTGATCTGTTTAATATAGCTCATGTAAACTTGCTTAAGTAAGAATGGTTAGGCTTCTCGCTGTGAAATGATAAAAATTTGGGAGGAAATTTTATAAGTTACCATAGCAACTGCGTTGTTTTCTTATCAGTTACCTTTGCTGAAGACATAGAGGAATCGAGCTAAAATCAAAAATAGCGATTGATTCTCATCTAGTACTTGAGGAATAACCATTCTATATTGGATTTTTGACGTTTCGGTTTTTATTGGTAACCATTGCTGAAGACATAGAGGAATCGACTTTAAATCAAAATAGCGATTGATTCTCATCTAGTACTTGAGGAATAACCATTCTATATTGGATTTTTGACGTTTCGGTTTTTATTGGTAACCATTGCTGAAGACATAGAGGAATCGACTTTAAACCAAAAATAGCGATTGATTCTCATCTAGTACTTGAGGAATAACCATTCTATATTGATTTTTGACGTTTCGGTTTTTATTGGTAACCATTGCTGAAGACATAGAGGAATCGACTTTAAATCAAAATAGCGATTGATTCTCATCTAGTACTTGAGGAATAACCATTCTATGTTGGATTTTTGACGTTTCGACTTTTATTGGTAACCATTGCTGAAGACATAGAGGAATCGACTTAAAATCAAAAATAGCGATTGATTCTCATCTAGTACTTGAGGAATAACCATTCTATATTGGATTTTTGACGTTTCGGTTTTTATTGGTAACCATTGCCGAAGACATGGAGGAATCGAATTAAAATCAAAAATAGCGATTGATTCTCATCTAGTACTTGAGGAATAACCATTCTATATTGGATTTTTGACGTTTCGGTTTTTATTGGTAACTATTGCCGAAGACATGGAGGAATCGAATTAAAATCAAAAATAGCGATTGATTGTCATCTAGTACTTGAGGAATAACCATTCTATATTGGATTTTTGACGTTTCGACTATTAATGGCAACCTCTACTGATAACATGGAAGAATCGACTTAAAATCAAAAAGACTAAATTCTTTTATGGCAAACAACTCAAGCTTGAGTTGTTTACCAAGTTATAATTGTTAAAAAAAATAAAAACGAAATTGATGTATCTCTGTGACGTCACGTTTGCTTAGATTCATTCTCATCAAATATTGTAGGCTATATTATGTTCTGGTTAAATTCAAATTGGACCTTTGCCGGGGTTCGAAGCTTCTCCTCCCCCGTTCTGTCCCCCGCCCCTCTGGAGGTGATGGGACTTTCTTGGTCGCCCTTGACCTAAGTTTCGACTCTGTTCATTCATTGAGCGTACTCACTTTTCTTTCTTGCTTGCTTACCCTTATTCTTTATCTGATTTACATAAGACAACCCTTGCTCACTCTTAATGTCCTTCTCTCTCAGATCTGACTACTGTTACTCTCCTGGACCATTCTCTCTCGACACCCGATCCTGCTTCTTATCTGTTTCTTTCTCTCCTTACATAAACCTTGCCACGTACCCTCTGCCTTTCTCCCGAAACCGACCTTGTGTTCTTTAAGCCTTCTCGATACCATTGGCTTGAATAGAATCATTCATTGTATTTATTTATCCCTTTATAATAAAGGCGAAGTGATTTTATATATGAAGTGTATTTATTTGAGTGTTTTCACTACAATTTTAACTTTTAACTACAATTCTATCCATTCTATCCGGCACAGCCCCTATTACCTACAGTCCACTAACATCAACCCTTATAAATCCCCTTTTTCGATTTAATCATGTTCCCTTCCCGCTAATTTCGTACGTATTTTATGCACGGTCCCTAAGCAAACAACGCTTCTAATTATTTTTCAAGGTCCAATCAAAATATCTTATCAGTTAAGAAGTTCTAGACGAAGATTACTACATTCTAAAATCGAGAATATTTTGTTTCATGAAAAAACTTAATAAGTAAGTTGTACACGCCACCTTTTACTATTTGAGTAACTAAGAGGCTTATTGCGCATATCCGCAGGAGTGAACTAATTATAGTAACCCTGTTCGCGCACTCGCTGGTTACCGCTGCCCGGTCTGAAGGCAGCCATTCGTTTCATGAATCGCGAGCTAGAAGGACCTGTTAAGTCTTGCTCTGAATCTTGTATGTTCACATCTTGTTTTTGTGTATTCGGGCTCAGTTGTATGCCCAGTTATATTATCTGCGTTTTTAGCATTTGGCCGATTAATAGTTTTCGGTGTTGTATTTTGTTTTTGGTAAGAGGGTCAACGAAAGAGGAAATCATTTTCGTTTGTCCGAGGCTTTCCAAAGAGATTGTTCTTTGGATGCGATAACGCATTAAGATAAATCGTTTTCCATCCAAGACTCTCAGATAAGTTTATGGAGATTTTCATGTTGAAAACTAATGCTTTTGTTGTTTTATTTAGTATTTTTATACTAAACATTTCAGATTTTTTGGATTAATTGAATATCCATTGGTGGATGAAACACTTGATTTATTGGTTTTTATAGAACAAGGCTTCTATAAAATAAAAATTTCTAATTGTATAATCATCAATATTTTGAATTGAATAACTAGAGTGAGTATTAGTTTAAATAATTTATTGTAAAATATTCACTCTACAGATGTCTTCTGATTTGTAAAAAGTATTACCTTTTATATATTATTATATGTTAAGAAAAAGCATTATCTTTAAAGATTAGCTTTAAGCTAAATTGTTCAATTAAACTTAACTTTTATTAAAAGAAATTAAAATAATCATTGTTAACATTTTGTATGCTAAAATATTCTTTCTTGTAAGAAACTGAAATAATTGTTTAATTATTGTATGTATTGCATCATAATTCATTATATATTTTATTGTTTAAAGAAAAGAGACAAATTAATATTTTTTTGTATTATAAAATTATTCTAATTTTATTTGGAATCTCGAATTCATCATCAGCCTGTCGATAGCGACAATCCACTGCTGAATATAGGCCTCTTCCATCAAATGGAAGGTGGTTGGCATTAAGTCACCACGCTTGCCAGACGGATTGGTGACTAGGAATCAGATTATAGCCGGTCAAATATCAATGCAGGGACTCGACTCGAACCCGGACTCCTGCTTAGAAGGCTAGTGTCTTTAAGCTCTCGGCTAATCCGATTCCATAACTAACATAACTAATAATTATTGCATTTATATTATAAAATTACATATTATATTTAAATTTTTCATTATTTATCAATAAAAAACAATTCTAATTGATCATATAAAAAAGAAAATAGTTTTATGAAATTTTATTTATAAAATTAAGCCATAACCCATCTCCAATTCTCTCTAAATAGTCCAAGAAATTGATAGATTATAGGATTATATCGGCCTGCAATCTAAAGATTGTTCGATTTTCCTTTCGAATTACCCTTTCAGAGAAAGGAGTCAAGACTTATATTTTCTAACGTTTTAACGTCTTTACGTTTTGCGGGAATCTTAGTTAGCTAACACCTCGATTAAAAATATTTTAATTGTAGCTGTCTAAGATCGCTTGACTTCCTTGAGATTTTATTAGGGGGTAATTCTGGCGACCGTGGTTTTCCTTTATTAAAATTAAAGGGCGTTAACATAAGTGTTTAAATATTTAAATTTTAATATAAATTTTTTGTTTTTGTAGGCTAAAACTAAAGCTGATAAAAATAGATTGAGAGTAGAGGAAGCATTCATGAAAACTACTCACGCTGCAAGAGCTGAAGCAGCTGCGGCTCGAAGAGAAGAAAAACGAAGACAAGAAAAGGAAAGAATTTTACAGGTGAACTAAAAAAAGCTCATTTTTATCTTATAATTTTGAAAAAAAAAAAAACATTTTTTAATCATGTCAAAATTTATAAATTACTTATTTTAATGTACAGGTTGTAAATAAAATGTGAGCCGCTACTTCAGGAATGTATTTTATACATCGAAATGAGCAAAATAATTTATATTAACAAATCTATCTTGCTTCGTTTCAATTTGAGTGTTGTTTTTTTAATAAAAATTAGAACAGATTAAAATTGTTTAATGAAATCTAGTAACTATACATACCTGTTGTTATCAACATTCTCTCTTTAAAAAATTAATTATGGAGATTTCTCGTTATCAAATTTCAAAATACTAGTCATCCTATTTAATATTTAGGGTTTCGTTTAAAAAGTAAAACTGGCCCTATTCGTGTCAGTGGAATATCTGTTTATCAGAGCATTGTAGCTCGTAAACTAAATAGGATAAAAACTTGAAATGTACATATACTATAAGTTATATTTCCCTCAAATCAAAATACGTATTAAAATTTTAAATAATTTAAAAAATTAAATAATGATTATTTTGGGGAGGTTCGAATTTTATGTGGGGTGAAAAATAAAAAATAATTTTTTTATCATAGAGTGTGAGGTATGAATATCTCTCGGCTTACTGACGCGAGAGCCTATATATTATAGTAGCGTCGATGGCCGGGATCTGGAGTTGTGCGCGGGGTCGAGAGGCTCCTACAATTGGATGCTGCGCCCAGGCCTGATAAAAAATAACATCTTTATCGAATTTTGTAGGCTGAGATTGGGGTCCCTTCCTTCTGCTGTTAGGACCAGTAGGGAAGGCGGCCGGAAGGGCCCCCGAGATGCCGGGCTGGGTGTAGTAAAACGGAGACGACGGTGCACATTATCCAGGGGTGCGACAGAACCCATGATTGACGGGTCAGGAGACATGATGCGGTGATCCGATGTCTGACGGACGAGTTGATTAAAAAGGAAATGCGTGTCGAGTTGGAGTACTTGTACTCCACCTCGGCAGGTAACGTGGCGAAGGATGCGCCGGGAGTGGTTTGGGTGCTAGACGTGCAGATCGTCTCCACGCTGGCTGGACTGGGTGTTGCCCACCAAAACAAAATTGAAAAATATAGGGGCAACTCCAGTCTGGTGGGCAAAATTGCGGAGCGATTTGGCATCGGGGAGGGCTCCGTAAGAGTCGAGGTCATCACACTCTCATGGAAGCGAGTGCGGTTGCATACCTCATCACCCTGGGTATAACCCAAAAGACTATAAATGACATCACTTATAGGGCGATGAGGGGTTCTCTTCTGTACTTTTAATAGGAGAACGTATAGGGCGGGTCAAAGTTAATGCAATGTAAAAAAAAAATAAACCCAGTGGGATTTATATGACCCTCCCTATGAAATTTTAATTTTGCTTGTAAAATGCCACTGTTGACCAAATGTAACTTTCTGTCTGTAATCCACCCTCCTGCGCAGCCCAATAAAGAAAATAACTTAGAATTGGGTTTAATTTTTTAAAATTGAAATGACCGTGCGAGAGAGCTCCAAATTGCACGTTTTTATTACCTGTATGCTTTTAGAAATGGCTACAATTTTCCGAGGCTGCACTTTTGAATTCGTGTATATTTAGAACGTTTTAATTTTATCCAAATAACCGGGATAAAATCACAGTTTGGCCTATACATCTAGACAGGCGAATACTTTCAAACCTTAAGTGTGGCAACTAATATTTACCTAGATACTAATGATTAAAATATTAAAATGGCCGTCATTATGCAATTTGATAACGATAGATTTCTGCATTCATTTATTTATTAAGAGAATGCGGATAGATATCAACTGAAATCTATACTAAATTTCGTTAAAAAATTTAAATCCATTATGATATGAATTATTATATAAAAAAACTCAAACATAAAGAAAGATGGACAACAAAGCGAGATAGATTGGTTAATATAAGCTTTTAGGCTCATTTTGATGAGTATAAATAGCGACCCACATTTTAGTTACTACCTGTAAACATTAAATACGTTAATCAACTTTGTCTAAATTTTTTTTAATTTCCTTTAATTTAATAAATCTATAGGAAAATTTTACACCTTGAAATTTGTTTACAGGAGGACGATCCAGATAAACAGCGTAAATGGGAAGATCGGGAAATGAAAAGACAATTGAAAAAGAAGGCTCCAAAAATGAAACAGCTCAAAGTGAAAGCTCTTTAGCATTCTCAATATTTTCTTGAAATCTGGTTGAATATATTTAATTTCAAAATATATTTGTTTAAATCTTAACTTTCAGTTTAATTTAACTATAAATAATATTAGGATTTATTTGTTTGTTATTGTTCAATAGAAATAATTATTTCTTTCTATATTTAAATTTTATAAATAAAATTAACGTTCACTGTGATACGAATCTTTGAATAACTTTAAATCTTAAAATAAATAAATTCTTCCTGAAATTGTATTTTTTATTGTTAATTTTAATAAGTAAAACCCAAATGATATATCCTGAATAGCGTTTTAGAAAAATTAAGACTGAATAGATATTTTTTTTTTCTTGAAGGTGCAATAAGGTACCTTTTAAGTCAGGATTAAAGCATAATTTTCTGAAAACAAGAGAATGTTCAGACTTGGGATTGTGGTGATCTCTTCTTTCCATTTTATTATGTTTTTATCGAAGTGACTTCTTTGTCTGTCTGTTCTTCCCCGAATGTCTGGAATTTTATTTATTATCTGAGTCATGTATTTAACTAGGAACACAATGACTTGGCCTAATAGTTGTAAAATGTAGTGCTATTGTATACATTTAGAATGATCATTGTATCTATATACAATACTTTTCTCGACAATTCACGCCATGTCAATGTGTTCTCACTTAAAGTATGTATTTATCAACTCTCTTATTTATAAAGAGAAAGAATTTAATTTTTAGGACAGATTCTAAGATATTAATAGAAATATTATTAAATTGCAATATCAGAGGGGATTCATCCCCCCAGGAGTCGAACCTGAGAACTAACATGCTTTCCGGGCAGTCAGCTCACACTCTCAGGTTCGACTCCTGTGGGGATGAATCCCCTCTGATATGGCAATTTAATAATATTTCTATTAATATCTTAGAATCTGTCCTAAAATTAAATTCTTTCTCTTTTTAAAAATTGATTTGTTAATCTGAACCCGAGCATATTTTTGAAAAACATTCCAACTATTTTCAAAAATAAGATGCTCAAATCTTTTCTCTTATTTATATCAAAAAAATTTAATTGAGGATTCAAAGGAATGTAGAAACGGTTCTTCGGTGAGCCAGGGAGTCTAGTGAGTTGGTTAGAGCCGGGTCTCCTATTAGTTTAATTGCTCGCTTCTGAATTGCATCCACTGTAGCAAGAGAATGCTTGGATGCACCCCTCCACAGATGAGAGCCATATTCGAGACAGGGACGAATTTGAGCCTTATAAAGTATAAGAAATTGACTGGGAGTATAACAGTGTCTAGACCTAAATAGGAGACCAAGCTTGCGCGCTGCAGCTTTAGCAGTGGTTGAGATATGGTCATTCCATGAAAGGTCAGACCCTAGAGTTACAGGTGAGCTACTTTTCTGACATAGTCCAAATTGAGACGCGTTACTTTTCTGACATAGTCCAAATTCTCCAAATAGTCATGAATGAATGCCAGCCGATAGCAACGGTCAGACAGGGTTGCCAACCCACCGGCAGGTTCGCTGTCAACAGGGATCTTTTTTTTAACAGTTGCCTCTTTTTGACATAAGAAATTTTGGTAAAAGCAATGCTGAAGGTCTGTTATTTCAAGCGCCAATTCCGTTGTCAAAACGGTTTCCCCACTCTGCCAACTCCTTCCTCCCCTATCTTAGTTATTTGACCGCTCCCAGGGAGCAGCACTCAACGAATATTGACCCGGGGATTTAAAAATATAATTATCGGTTTTTAATTAAAAGTGCAGTAGATCAATAATAATGTAATTATTATTAATAATATATATAATAATATAAAAATATTATTTACAATATTTTTATTAAATCAAACCACGTAATAGAACCGAATATGTGCAAACGACTCCGGTTCGGTTAATATATATTCACCGAACCTCCGAATGTTAAGTCCGGACGGGGTGTGTTTTGGACTCCCATTTTTTTTCTAATCAAACACACATTGAAAACCAGAACCGCCAATCGTCGGGCGGGGTGTTGTTTACATTTTCCTAATCAAACATACATCGAAAACCGAACAACCAATCGTCTGATAAAAATAATAGTGAAGAAAGCACCTTGGACTCTTGTATTTCAGTTAAGAAAAAAATGAGGGCATCTGATTTTCGGTTCAGCCAAAAGTATTGCTGTATAAAAACTGTGTCAATTGAAAAAGTATGTTTAATGAAACTTTTTATAAGAACTATATATTTTCAAATTAGCGATTTTAATTCCCGCTCTCTTTATTATAATATATATAAAAATAATGATTTAGCGCCAAGTTGACATTCATTAGCTCAGCGCGACAAGGGTAATGGTGCGCCACTGGTGCGGGCCTAGACGATGACAGCGAACCTGGCGGTGAGAAAACAGTAACATCACTCAGACATACAGCTTTGTCTGAGCCGACAGTTCAAACATAATAGTAAAATATTTTTTTTATTAACTCTTAGGACCGGTTGTATGTCGCAAAGTAAATGCTTTTTACCACTAGCAATGTAGATGGTAAATGGAGGGACTGGGATGGCCCAATCAGATGACAGGCACTGGAACTTTCATGTACCTTGGTTAGTGGTAAAAAGCATTTACTTTGCGACATGCAACCGACCCTTAGTGAGTTCAGCAATCTGCCTAAAAAGGCAATAAGCGTTTGTTATGACTTATTATTATTACAATTATATAAAACAAATAAGAATTAAAAACAAAAATAATAATAATTTTTAAATTTACTGGCATGTGGAGAGTATCCCTCCAGTGAGGGATCTCTCTTACAAAATTTTATTATATAATAGTTCATGGTTTTTTATCTAAGCCCAGTAAAGATAAATAAATAAATAATAGGAAGAATGATGGAAATCCGCAAAAATTTAAAATAATATAAAATTAAATTGAAAGTTTCTTTTTGCCGACTATTTAATCATCTATAATAGGGAGGATTAAACATTCAAAATTAAATATTTTTTTCTGAGAAAAGTAAACTTTATTTTACAAAAATAAAAGCGGTTTTAGATAAAGGGTGCCCCTTAAGATTGAATGTGAAAATTTTTATTGAAATCCCTATCATCAAACAAATTGCATATTTTTTGATTCGAAAAATTAACTTGTCAATTCATTAGACTTGAATTTTTTATATTGAAAATGCTTTTTAAAGGTTGGACTTAAATTTTACCATTACTTCCTAAAAAGTTTAGCTCAAAACAAGTCCGATTCTGTTAAGTTATCATTTGGATTGGGCTAGATTGAGTTGAGCTCGGTTTTAGTTCAGTTATCATCGAATCGTACATCACTTGCAATTAATAAACTTTAAAAGTTATAGCAAGATTATATATTTATTTATTTGACTTTTTTTCCTGCTTTTCCCTACTCGAGTAGCAAGATTAAGAGAAACTATTTGAAAAAATCCGCTCCGATCTTTTCCTGTCTGCGCATGCTCGCACACACAAGACATTTAGACGTAGCTCCGCTTTAGTTGCACCGAATTGAATCAACATCCGCTTGCACGTTGAAAGTCGAAAGCATTCTCGTTTTGATTTGTAAAATTTAGAAACGGTGAAAAGAATCTACAATGGCAGAAGAGGATTTACCATCCGGCTGGGAAAAACGCTTAAGCAGATCTACAGGTCATCACTATTATTTGAATCTTTTGACGAAAGAGAGTCAATGGGAGCGTCCTGAAGAGCCAGAAGACCCTGGGCGCGAGAAGATTCAATGCAGTCATCTCCTCGTTAAACACCAAGATTCAAGAAGACCTTCTTCTTGGCGAGAAAAAAAAATTGTTCGCACCAAAGCAGAAGCGCTTGAATTAATTCTTAAATATAAAGAACGAATCGAGTCGGGTAAAATAACATTTGCAGATCTTGCTACTGAATATAGTGATTGCAGTTCTGCCAGACGTAGGGGAGACCTCGGTTTATTTAGCAGAGGTGTTATGCAAAAACCGTTCGAGGATGCTGCATTTGCTCTCAAAGTAGGAGACCTCAGCGGACCCGTTTATACCGATTCCGGTATTCATATCATCTTCAGAACCGCTTAAATAATATGTATATTGGTTTCTCTACAAATTTTCTCTATAAATAATTTTGCAATTATAAAGATAAGATGAAGAATTTTTGTTGATTAAACCATGGAACTTGCGATTCTCTAGATGATATTAATTATAGTATCTTTTTTTTGAAAAAGATAGAAATTATTTCAAAAATCAACCCAGTATATAATATTATTAAATGAATTTAACTTTTAAGGACATCATAGATATTAGAGAAATATTTTTACATTGCATATCGAGAGGTTCGTCTCTTAGAATCGAACCCAAGCGCTAACTAAGCTTGCCGGGCCAGTAGCCAAACCCTTAAGACCAAGGGTTTGGCTACTGGCTCGGCAAGCTTAGTTAGCGCTTGGGTTCGATTCCTAAGGGGACGAACCTCTGATATGCAATGTAAAAATATTTCTCTAATATCTATGATGTCCTTAAAAGTTAAATTCATTTCCTAATTTTAATAAATTTTATTTGTCATGAAATATTAGTAAGCAAACAGGAAGTTGCTATTGAAGACATATGTATGGAGCATAGCCATGTACGGGTGTGAAACCTGGACAATTGGAAAAGCGGAGAGAAAGAGATTGGAGGCTTTCGAAATGTGGTGCTACAGAAGAATGATGAATATCAAATGGATGGATAAAATTACAAATGAAGAAGTTCTTGGAAGAATCGGAGAAAGAAGAACCTTGTGGAAGAGTCTGAAGAAGAGAAGAGGTCAGATGATGGGGCACACACTGAGACATGGGGGACTGCTTAGGGATATCTTGGAGGGAGGTGGGAAAGAAAAGGGGAAGGGAAGAACCAGATTAGAATATTTCAACCAAATAATTGGGGATATGGGATGCCAGACATTTAGAGAGGTTAAACAGCTGGCGGGGGACAGAGTCGAGTGGAGACGGATTGTTGCATCAAACCAGTCTTAGGACTGTATACTCAATGATGATGATGAAATATTAGTGGGTTTTAAAAAAAATTATTTCCCCTTTATTGTAACAAAAAAAAAAAAAATCAAACTCTTCACTTAATATTTGACAAAAATCACCTGCTTTCGATTCTCTATCGAATCAAAATACAGGAAACATACGACATTGTCTTTGTTAGTCTTATCAAATCAACTACTCTGCTACTCTCGGCAATAAGAGTTTTCTAAGAATTATTCCAGCAAAAGTAAGGAGTCTCTTTTATTTTTTAAAAATTTCCAATGCAAATTGAATTAAGCATGTGTTGTGATTTGAAATGGGGTCTCTGTCCAGGACGAAGAAGCCCGCCGCGTCGCCCGCAGGTGGTTGGGTGTTGGTGGTTGGGCTTTGCGACCGAAGCGCCCTCTCTGGCCAAATCCGTTCCTGAAATCCTGACTGAGTCACAGACCACACCACAAAGTCAACAAAGCAAACCAAACTGAAAACAAATCAAATAACAAGCTTTCTTTTCCAAATTTCTTAATTATGTTCCCCTACTGTTAATCCTTTGTACGGTTAATTGGAATTAATCAAAAAGTTGGACATCATGAAGGATATCAAGGCAATATTTTTCTTAATTCTATTCTACTAAAATGCATCTTATTAAAAAGCCACTCCCTTTTCCAAAACATTTCAATTTCTTAGATTAATCTTTGCAATATCACTTTATTTATATGTATATCAAGTGCAGATTTATTTCCACGATATATAAAATATTTATTCGACCTTTCAATTCATTTATAAATAAAAAAATAACTTTTTCTAGTGATTTAATTTATTCTTATAATTTAAAAAAAGACTGACAGCATCAACCCCAAGATTCCAATCTGATTGTTTTTTTACCTATTCATTCGGCCACAATCGATTGCTCTGAGAAAATACTAGGGTTGCGAAGCTGTCATTCTTTTATTTAATTTTAAGTATAATTTAAATTAATAAAAAAACTAATCTAAAATTCAAAGTCACTATTTAAATACTTTAGTAATTTTAACACTTAAATTCAATAATTCCCCTAAAGCTTCATTTACGCCAAACAGAATTTTCAAACTTAGTCCTGTAGTCAAAATAAGTATAAATATATTATACCCATTTACCGATTTTTTTATCCCAATGACTTCTACATCCTGAAACTCACCGTAAATATTTGAATTAAAAACCAGACAAGGTATCGCAATACTTCACATTACTATATTCTATAGAATATAAATGTGAAAGTAAAAAAAGTAATTTTAACACTGAAATTCAATAATTCTCCCTAAAGCCTCATTAAGGCTAAATATACAATTTTCAAACTTGAAACCCACCCCACCTACTGTCAAATTAGATACAAATCTTTCATGCCCATTCACCGATTTGTTTATCCCTATGAATTCTAGAAACTGAAACTTGTTTCCTCTTCCAAGGAATGATAGTGGCGTAGGTAGAGATTTTTTCTGCAAGGGTTTAGTGACTGAGCAACTGATTTGTTCAGGTGTATCTTATTCCTCTCAGCCCGGCATAAATAAAACAATATTGAAATGCTTTTCTAATATAAGAGGCATGTTTCTAAAGTAAGTACCGTTTTGAAATAAAAAAACAAAAAAACAAGAATACTTTTCATAACAATTTTATTTTCACATGAAACCATGTATCTTAATCTACACTTCGACATAGTTTCCATCAATATTAAGGCATTTATTGTTTCTTTCCACGAGCTTTTGTATTTCCTCCTCAAACAAGTCTGCCACCTGATTGGATATTCACTGCAACTTTCGATAATTTAGTTGTTCAGTCCCAATTGCATAAAGAACACCTCTTGACATTAGAGGAAGCAAATCAGAAAACGACCAAATCGTAAACCCTCTGTTCTCTCTCACTTTTTCGTCAACTTTATGCACCAAATCTTCAGTAATGTCAGAAGGTCGTCCACTTCGTTCCTCGTCATGAACATTCGTGAGGCCATCTTTAAATGTTCTAACCCATTTGCGTACCATCTGATTTGTTTTCTCTAATGTCAAGAGGTGTTCTTTATGCAATTGGGTCCGAACGACAAGCAATTCTGCCACCTGATTGGACATCCACTGCAACTTTCCACTAATTTAGTCGTTCGGACCCAATTGCATAAAGAACACCTCTTGACATTAGAGGAAACAATTCAGATGTGTACGCAAATGGGTTAGAACATTTAAAGATGGCCCCACGAATGTTCATGACGAGGAACGAAGTGGGCGACCTTCTGACATTACTGAAGATTTGGTGCATAAAGTTGACGAAAAAGTGTGAGAGAACAGAGGGTTTACGATTTCGTCGTTTTCTGATTTGCTTCCTCTAATATCAAGAGGTGTTCTTTATGCAATTGGGACTGAACAACTAAATTATCGAAAGTTGCAGTGGATGTCCAATCAGGTGGCAGACTTGTTTGAGGAGGGAAAGATACAATAAATGCCTTAATATTGGTGGAAACTATGTCGAAATGTAGATTAAGATACAGGCTTTCATGTGAAAATAAAATTGTTATGAAAAGTATATTTTTTTTTTGTTATTTCAAAACGGTACTTACTTTAGAAACATGCCTCGTACATAATTCAGACCCAGCTATGTATGTTGGATGTTGTTCGAAAAGAAAATCAATTGAAAAATTTAACTGTCACATGTATGGGGGGTTAAACCACTTGAACCCCCTTACCTACGTACCAGAATTATTTTAGACTCTGGGTTTCAGAAGGGACAAAGTAATTAACAAATGACTTTTGATTTATTTCCGATATGGACGAGGGGTGTTGAATTTTTGACGATCTTACGTTTCATACAAATGAGTCATTTGGGGGTATTATTGATTTTATATCATTAGAATTTCTGCCATTTCTCAATAAAAAATACGACCAAATGGGATTGAGACTCACTTACCGAGGGTTTCTAAATTTTTTATCTATCATCTAAACCAGGAGTCGGCAAAATTTTTTGGAAAGGGCCAGAACATAAAATTTGTTGACTCGGCGGACCAAGTAGCAAAGTCAAAGATAATTTACATGCGTAACTCTACTCATACAGCAACAAATAAAACAAAAAAAAAACAGGTTCAAAATTTTTGAAAATGGTCATCTGTTAATCATCATATGAATTACAAACTTCATTTTTGAAAATATTTTTTCACATTGATAAATACTCCCAAATAGAGATATAAATCCCCATGTAAATGATTTTAATTGACCTGTATTTATCTTCCGAAAGTTTTTTAAAAAAACCGGGTTAGATCCAGTTCTTTAAACCTGATTGTTAGTATTTCATCATTTTAGAGATGACGGAAGCTCCTCAATTGTACAATCAAATGGATTTTATGAAATACTAGCTGCAAGGTTCGCCTTTGGCGGCCCTCTTATATCTGGGGGGCAAGCGCCCTGACCCCCAACCCAGGATCCCCCAGCCACCAACCCCGTCCCCACACCACACCACTACCCCCTGAACCCTAACCTGAACCCCCCAACTCCACCCCAACCACCACCCCCTGGATCCCACCCCCTTGCCCTCCACCCCGCCCCACCCCACCCATCCCTGGCTCCACCCCCGCACCACCACCCCACCCCCGCGCCCATCCTCCGCACCCAGTGTTTGCATTTCTAGCCTTCTAGTGACCCACAGATTATGTATACAAAATTTGGTTAAGTTGGCTCTAAGGGTAAGAATTTTCATTTTTTGACCCCCCTCCCCCAATTTCGGGTGGTTAGTTTTTGAATTTCTAGCCTTCTAGTGACCCACAGATTATGTATACAAAATTTGGTTGAGTTTGGTCCAAGAGCAAGAATTTTCATATGCTCTGACCCTCCCCCTTTTTGGGTGGTTATTTGGGGGAATAATTTTTAAATAAAAGTTGTCAGAAATCACATCCCCTACAACTTTGCTCATAATAAAATTTGCCGTAGGGTTAATAGTTTAGGAGTTATTTGATAATTTTCATTCGAGCGCCCCCCCCCCCCAAACCCCCTTTTGGGGTCAAAATATCAAAACGTTATATAGCTAAAAACGTAAGTGAGAAGACATCTGATGCAAAT
The DNA here is from genome assembly GCA_024734495.1 of Forficula auricularia. Lineage (NCBI taxonomy): Eukaryota > Metazoa > Arthropoda > Insecta > Dermaptera > Forficulidae > Forficula > Forficula auricularia. The sequence goes on along the minus strand of JALMQS010000092.1, from coordinate 18,595 downwards.
ATGAAATTTCATAATAATCCCTTCAGCCGTTTTTACGTGAATCGTGAGCAACTTTTCGCGGAAACCACTGAAACATACAGACAGACATACAGAAATTTTGTTGAGGGTGTTTTCGTTCATAACTTTGCTTAAAACGTGTGCAACCAAAATTTGGCGTGATTTGGAGCAATGTACAGACAAACCCTTAATTTTATATATATAGATGGAAATATCTTTTGCACTTGATACGAAAAACACTGTTTTAAGTTCAAAGAATTTACCATATTGGGGAATGTCATTTGGCTAATATTAACACTATCGGACTATCGGACTTTGCTTTCCATGTAGGTTTGAACCTCTTGAACTCCCTCTCCCCTTACTTACCTACGTGGTTAAATGTAATCCTTGCCAAAGTTTCTGCTGGTCAGAGAAAAATAAACACATCTATCATTTAAAGTTATCTCTATAATTATCTCCTTACAATTATACAATAGAATAAAACACAACTTTTTCATTAAAAACTCTCATATAATATAAACCTTTTTTATTTTTCAGGCAATATTTTTATCAGGATTCTTATTAATATTACAAGTTTCTTCACAAAACGTTTATGATAATGGCTTAGATTATCGATGTCCAGAACATTGGATTCAGTTTCAACAGTCATGTTACCGTTTTATTAAATCCCCTTTAAGACGAAGAGAAGATGCAAGAAAAAATTGCGCTGTAAGTTGGAAGATCCAATTGTCTAATTTTTATTAAATTGAAAGTTTTTGTGCCGTGAGTAGCAGAATTTTTATATATTGAAGGCGACAATACAAAGAGTGTGTCTTCTGCTGGAATTATAAATTTTATTTATTTATAACGATGTTATTTATAACCTGTAGTATGATTGTTATGAATAAATAAAATTTATAATTCCAGCAGAAGACACACTCTTTTATTGTCTCCTTCAATGTCTAATTTTTCTTCATTTACCTTTGTTCACGTATTGGCGAATTCAGTCCACTGCTCTTTACTGACCTGGAACGAATGTGTCTTAGGGTTTGCTGGGCAAACGTTCGAGGAGGCAAGTGGGGTTCAAATCTTCAGAATTTACCAAAATAATGAAGTATAAAATACAAAATTTATACTAAAACTTTTAAATTACTAAATAAAAAAAAGGCGACTGCGGGTCAGTAGGCTGGAGTGTCGGGTCACTGACTCAAAGCCAGGCTGGGAACCCGAGACTGAGTCTCGGCAGATCAGATAGATTTGCAGCGTCGCCTCTCTTGGAAAGCAAATGGCAACCTACCAAGAGGCATATCGCCTTGTGAACCTCTTCCAAACTAGCCGTTCGAACCGGCGTTAAAAAGTAGGTCCCGTATATCTGCGCAAACAATCCAAACACACTCAGCACAGGTATATGTGGAGAGGAGCCAAAACGGTCAGGGAGACCTGATATGGCACTTAAAAGAAGAAATAAAAAAAACATTTAAGTCAAGTTAATATACGGTAAATTCAAATATTCATCAAATATCAATTTACTTTATTAGAACTTTAAAAAAAAACACATTATGCACTGTTTAATAAGGGTATACGCTTTGGTTCAAACGTTGAAAACCCGGGTGCACAAACACCTACGCCTCCATCCTTTCTCTTGATCTCCTTCTCTTCGGTAATGTAATCTTTCGAGATTCATAGGATCCACATCTTCCTGGTGCCCATACTTGCATTCGATTGAATTAAAAAAACCCCTCATCTTACAATTATGGATATGCTTGATTTCATTTTGAAAGGAGCTATCATCCCCGATTGCCGGATTCCTTCTGCCAGGGCGATTGGAAACTCTGGAACAGCTACTTTAAACATGTAATCAAACATATCTAATAATTAGATCTAATTATTATTTATTAGACTTTTGATTCGGCCTTGAATCTTTTCATTTCGCCATTACCTAATATATAGTATTTAATTTTTTATTTCATTCTCATTTGTTATTTTCTTTTAAGGAAAATTATTTTTTTATAATAATTATAATAACAAAAAAACATGTTTATTAAATTTCAGGCCCATGATTCTGATCTTGTAAATATCAACTCTTTAGAAGAACATGGTTTTATAGTCCAACAATTGAAATGGCAAGATCCACAACACAGAAGTTGGTACACGAGTATAAAACAGCAAAGCCCAGACTATTGGGTGAACGAAGGAGATAATAGCCAAATTTCAAATATGGATAATGCATTCCTTCCTCCTGAAAGGGGATCCTCTATATTCAATAAAGATTTTCTCGTTTACAAGTAAATAATTTATTATTATTGTTATTAAATTGAAAGTTTTTTGCCGAGAGTAGCAGAATTTTTATATATTGAAGGAGACAATAAAAGAGTGTGTCTTCTGCTGGAATTATAATAATAAATAAATAAATAAATACAATTTATAATTCCAGCAGAAGACACACTCTTTTATTGTCTCCTTCAATTATTGTTATTATTATATTAACGTCAAATTTTAATTTTTACAGATTATTTATATTGAAGCTAGTAGTCGGGTTTTTCAGGTTAGACCACCTAAGGTGAAACTAAAAATTAATCAATTTTTACTTTACCATACAGGGTATGGTCAAGTATTATAATCGTGCATGAAAAAAGTGTTTTTTTTTGCTTCTTTTTTTCGAAATATCTCAAAAATCGCTGAAACTATTTTGATTAAAAAAATTGAGCGAAACTTCATGGCAATTCGCTCGACAAAAAGCTCTATTTATGGAAGTATCGTGAAAAAATGGTATTTTTCGAGATAATAATTGTTTTGTCAAAATGTCTCGGTTGTCTGTTAGTTGGTCTGTGCGTTACCAAATTTTGTGGACGAGCTACTGCAAAAATCCAGTGTGAATATCGAAACCAAATTTCACACGTAGTTTTGATCCATTGAGATTAAGAGCTGATTGTAGATTTTGCATCCATATCGACTCCAAAATTAAGGGGGGTGGGGGGGGTTAAAAATTAAAAATCTAGGCCACGCAAACTCAACAAAATGTTCTATACATAATCAGTGGTCTCCCAAAAATCTAAAAATGCAAATACTAACCCCCAAAATGGGGGGGGGTAGGTTCAAAAAATGAAAATCTTTGCAATTTATAAAACTCAACCAAATTTTGTATTCATAATCAGTGAGACACCAGAAGTCTAAAAATGAAAAAACTAACCCCCCCCCTACATGATTATAAATTATTTTAGGGGCCAGGTTGTATGGTAAAGTCAAGTGGATGTCCACATCAGAACACGTCAGCTTATTTATTTAAAGAAGGTGATTTTCTATAAGACGAAATTTATTCTTGTATTCTAAATGTAAAGAAGAAATGATAGAATCAGAGGGTTATTTTAAACTCTAGATGTCAGAAGAGATAAAGCAATTAACAAATGAGTTTTCATTTATTTCCGATTTGAACAAGAGATGTTGAATTTTTGAAAATCGTGCATTTCATACAAAATGAGGCATTTGGGGGGGGGGGGAATTATTGATTTTATATCATTACAACACCTGCCATTATCTATCTATCTATCTATATATATATAAAATAGAAAAGTATGTGGATATATATGTATGTGGAAACGATCTGATTGGCCAGTGCATAGCCAATGCCAAAGCGTTAAATTATTAGAACGATTCTGATTGGTCAGATAGTGATCGTGCTTAGGCAATGTGTTAAATAATCTTTCCTTATTCTTCCTTATTTTTGAATCAATTTCATTCAGCACATTCTTTCGATACTTACAGTAAGATTTTAAATTTCAATTATTAAATTGCTATGAACGAGACGCTTCCCGCCAGGTTAGTGGACGCCGGCCGAAGGCCCGGTCGTCAGCTAGTAGCTCATAAAACATTCGACCAAATAATATTGGCACTAACATATCGAGGGTTCCTTAGTTCTTATCTATAATCTAAACTAATTAATTTTATAGCAACCAAATCTAAGGGTTGGAAAATTAGGGAAGGTCACATATTTGCTAAAAGACTGTAGGCTTATAGATGATATGAGTGTTCCTAATACAAATTCAATGATAACATGTTTAAAACGATACACCATTCGCACTTCATGGGGTAAAGGGATAATCACAAAAATTAATTTCTGCCTCAATTTTTTTTCACTATTTCTTTACACATGGGATATATTACGAATATTAAATGCTTATGAAATTTCCTCACAAAAGATGATAACTAGCTTGTAGAACTAGCTTCAACAGTCAGACATAAGGAAACAATAAGGCAAATTAATTTTATATCTCGTTTCTAAATGACATCCAGGGTATCAAGAGAATGCTTGATTATGATTCATCATCACAAGTACCATCCATATTGGAGAAAAATTGTGGAAAAAATTTATAAAATTACTATCTATCGATTTTCCAAGAACCTTCGGTACTTATATACAGATTATAATAATAAAAAAAGAATTTTTCTAGAACCGCTGTTCCGTCTTTTACTACTCGCATTTTTGGGTAATTTTACTGTCCCCCTAGTTTAAAATTATCTTACATAAAATATATCGCCCATCAAAAACCATTTATAGATCTTCAGATTATGAACCAGTGATCTTGGAACATATGCTAATGCTATCCGATTCAAATTTTTCTATCCAGACTTTCTTCTATTCACACCATAGGTGGTCTAACTGGAAAAACCTTTCAATCATTTTACTCTAAATTATTTTTCTAGCCCTTATGAAATATTCAATCCAACTAGATTTAGCAGTAATTTCCATATTCATTTACATTTTTTTTTAGCTATTCAACTACTTTTCAAAAATGGGGCTTTCAGAAAGTTAACGGCGAACAACCCCTTTTGTTCATTTGCGAAGCTCCTCTGTCCAAGTTAAGTTATTTATTAAATGACGATAGAAATTACCAATATGGAATTTCAGTGGAAAATCCAGAGCTTGTGCCTCGTGGTCCTTTTTTTATAAAGCAGCCCCATGACGTTGTATTCGATCTTTCAAAAAGATCCATCCTCAATGACGTTTCTCTGAGGTATTGTTTTTGGTTTTCAAAATATTTATTTAGCATTGAAAATGTTTACAGTGTGGTCATTAAAAAAACTGACATATATATATATATATATATATATATATATATATATATAAATATATTACTGATGCATATGGTGTCTCAGTTTTGGGTGTCGTTTTTAAATATAGATGTATATTATATAGGGGGACTTTTCCTGATTGGAATGCACACACTATTATATATATATATATATATATATATATATATATAATGACATCCAGGGTATCAAGAGAATGCTTGATTATATATATATATATATATATGAGCCGTTTATTTTGAAAGTGGCATAAGTCCAATGTCTGTTATTTCGAGATATTTGTATTTATATTTTTATAAATAATATATTTAATATATTTCGATACTTTTATTTTGACGAATTCATGAGGATATTGTCCTCCATTGACGGAGATAATATAAATATGAAAAGAAAAACATCTATGTCTAATTAACTCATTTTTTTCAAAAATTGACTTGCGCTAAACGGCTCATATATATTTATACCATATATGGGTACATTTGGGACTTTCCTAATAGGAGAGTAACCTGTAAAACAAAACGATTAATCAAACTGATACATGTGGAATTATGGATATATTCGTATATCCATATGTATCATGTGATAATTACCTATGTACCAAGAAAAATATTTTCAATGTTAAAATATTCAGTACCTGAGCAAAGTTTTTTTTTAATAAATCTTTGATCGTTGTTATTTTTAGTTGTTTAGCTGGCGGTTATCCGACACCAACTTATGCCTGGTATCGCGAAGAATATATGAATGACAAGTTGGTTTCAAGATTAATCCAACCTTTGACTGATAGACGTTTTACTATTTCAGGAGGAACATTGATAATTAATGATCCAAAACAAGTAAATGTTTTTATTTTTTACACTTTTTATTCATAAGTTCAACTCATTAAAGTCAGGCATCTCATTCCTTTTTCGACACGAAAACATCTCATTAATTCTTTGATCTTGCCAACTATGGACTATTGTTGCCTCGTGTATGGTGACGTCTCTGGGACCCGCGCGGGTTTACTTGATCGGGGTTTGAACGCATGAGTTCGGTTTATTTTTGATATTGCTAGACGCGATAACATCTCCCCTTTTTATGTCAGACTTGGTTGGCTTAGGGTGACCCAGAGGCGTCTCTACATGCTTGGCAAATTCCTGCATCGCACCTTCATTTCACATCAGCCTGAATACATCTATAAAATGTTCACCTTTAAATCATCGATACATAATCGCGCTTTTCGGGCTGACTCGAATCGTATTCATATTCCGAGTCACCGGTCCGAGGTGGTGAATAAGTCATTCACTGTTACTGCTGCCCGACTGTGGAATTCATTACCTTCATTCACCCGTTCATCTTGATCATCACTTATATTCAATCGTGGTCTCTTGGCATATCTTAACGGGGTGGGTTTCGAGAGTGAGCGTCTCTTTTTTGGTGTCCTTTTCCCCCTGCTGGCTCTCTTACCTTCCTTTCACTCGAGTTTTCTTTTTCACACACACTTTTGTTTTTATTTTTCTCTTCTTTTATTTTATGTGAATTATTCTTTTTTTTTTTACTGCTCATATGAGGCAAACTGCCTCAGAGCACTGTGTAAAGATAAAATTATAAGATTGAATTATGAATGGAATTATTATTATTATTATTATATACTTAGAACTAAAGATTCAATTCTTTTTATTTATTAGTTGAATAAAAGATTTCACTGTCGATGGTAACAGAATTGTTTTTATTTTAGGTTAAAAATAAAATAAAATGAGAGAGTCTTCTGTTTTTTAAATAAAATAATTTTTAATTATTTCTAGAGACTATAGTTTCGAAGGCATTGCCTTCATCATCAGTCTATCACAAATCTTTTCTATCATAAATCTTTTTATTTATTTTAGACTGAGGATCGAGGGTCCTATCATTGTACTGCTGATAATAAATTTGGCATTATTGTGTCTGAAAGCGTGGTATTATCCTTTGCTTCGATTGGTGAATTCAATTTAAAAAGATCTCCAGAAAACGGCAATTCTAATTGGGGTAAAGCTCTCGTTTGTGAAGAACCTCCTCATTATCCAGGTGAAAATTGAAGGAATTTTCTAGTCTAATTTTCTTATTCATGATGTCAAGCAAAAAAATATATAATCTAAGTGTATTTAGTTTTTAAGTTTTCAATTTAAGGACATTTAGAAGATACCTAAGCGACTAAATGACCTTCAAATTCATAATTTAGTTAGTTTTGGTCCATTGAGATTAAGGGTTGATTAGATTTTGGTGCATATCGACCCAAAATTAAGGGGGTTAGTGGGGTTAAAAATTTAGGCCATTTGAGAAAACTCAACCAAATTTTGTATACATAATCAGTGGACCCCCAGACATCTAAAAATGCAAAAACTAACCCCCCCAAAATGGGAGGGGGGGGGGGGATCAGAAAATAAAAATCTAGGCCCTTGTACCAAACTCAACCAAATTTTATATACATAATCCGTGGGCCCCCAGAAGTCTAAAAATGTAAAAACTAAGCTTCCAAAGGGGGGGGGGTGTAAGGTCAAAAAATTAAAAAACTAGACCCTTGTATCAAACTCAACCAAATTTTCTATACATAATCTTTGGGCTAACAGAAGTCTAAAATTTTAAAAATTAACAGCCCAAAATGGGGGGGGGGTGTAGAGTAAAAAATGAAAATATAGGCCCTTGTAGCAAACTCAACCAAATTTTGTATACATAATCCGTGGGCCCCCAGAAGACTAAAAATGCGAAAACTAACCACCCAAAATGGGGGGAGGGCCAAAAAATGAAAATATAGGTCTATGAAAATTTTGTATACATAATCAGTGGGCCCCCAGTAGTCTTAAAATGCAAAAACTAACCCCCCTCCCCTACATGATTATAAATAATTTTATTAAATATAAGTGAGGGGCCATGTTGTATGGTAAATTCAAATGGATGGCCACATCAGAATGTGTCAGTTTATTTAAAATAGAAATAACTAGTAACTAGTTCTTCAAAAGAGATGAAACTATCTTGCATACGAGTAGTAGGGATGTCGTTTTATAAGGGTATTTTACCTGTATATAATCTTGAAATATTATTTTTAATATTTTTTTCTGCTATGAACATTTAAAATGTTTTTCATATAAATTTCTAGTAAAAACATTATTTTCAAAAATTTCTTATTAAAAAGTGAATTGTAGATAATTATTATTAAGATTATAAAACCCTATTTTTATTATATTACAACTTAAATAGAAATAAATCTTTAAGCAGTCGAGAGTTATAGCCATTTGGTTTTCTTTTAATGTAGTTGTTTCTCGACAATACTCGCTAAAAGTTAATGCTAGAGTATATAGAGCAGACAATAAGGATTCATAGTTGATAAGCCCAAAACTTTTTGCTGTTTATGTACCAATTCTAGCCAATCCCGTGCTCGTTTTACAAATTTGGCACCATTGTAACAGATTGAATATTTTTATATTAAAATGACAGATAAAATACATTTTAAATTTCTATAAAAATCGTTTTGTTATTTTTTAAATGTAATCAACGCCTACGTTACACCTTATGAAAATTATAATTTTGAAAAAATTAGCGCATTCGCGCTTTATACATCTTTCGTGGGTTAAATAAATGCGCTGTTGCCAAATTGCTTTTAGTGTAAATTTTTTTTAATACATTTTTCATTATTTATTCCTTATTATCTCAGAAACTGTGTTGTAACTATGAATCAAAATTGTCTTAAAATCTGTATTGGTTATTGTTTAATGCTGGTTTAGTTTTTTATAACAATGGTAAGAAGAGTTTCTTAATTATAATTAAATATGTATGTAAATTTTCCGATATTCCGTATAGTGCAATGTATAAAAGTCTGAAAAACTCTATATTTCAAATTTAATATCTCCGGAACTATATTGTTCATAAATTTCGTTTTGCCACCAATTGATGCAGAAGTATTTAAATAATAATCTGTCTAAATTTCAAAAAAATCCTAAGAAAACCCATTTGGCGGAACAACTACCTTAAATCTATAGCTGATTAACAAATAACATTATTTTCTCTTTTTTTTTTAGACGTCAAATATTATTGGGCAAGAGACTATTTCCCTAATTTCGTCGAAGAAGATAAAAGGGTTTTCGTCTCACAAGATTCTGCGCTATATTTCTCTGCATTAGAAATTATTGATCAAGGAAATTATAGTTGCAATGTCCAATCCAACGTATCCGACAAAGGAAGAAACGGACCCTTTTTCCCCCTTAGAGTTATTCCTCATTGTAAGTATTTTATACATTTAACAACAACAATTTCAAAATTAATTTGTCTTTTATACAATTTTACTATTTTTCGTACTAATGTAAAATATATTCACATACATGATTTAATTAAAAAAAAAATTGTTTTAATGATTACACATCATTTTGCTCATATTTTTGCTGTGCTAATAAATTTAATTGATGTGGATAACGGATTAAACTAGAAAGTCTTTTAGTGTCTAAAGTAACGGGGTCGATTTTATAAAATCAAATTAAAGATGTTATAGACAATTGTTCTTACATATCAGAAGAGCTGTTGCCCGCTCGGGAATCGAACCCAAGTGTCAAAAATTTAATGTAGAGCTTTATGGCAGTTGGATAGATTAATGAGGGGGCGACAGCCTTTCTGACATGTAGCCAAAATTTTCTATTATTATTAATAATTATAAATTTTCTATATCACCTCAAATTAACTTCAGGACATGATTTCATTTTGATTGATAATAGATTAAATAAATATATAAATTTAGCGGTTCTTATCAATGTCTTGGCCATTGGAAACACAAGATTTGTGTATTCGTTAAGAAATATACTTAATGACCATATCAAAAGTCTAATTAGATGTTTGATGATTACATGTTGAAACTAGCTATCGACACCTCGAGGATCGAACTCAAGTGCCAAATTCGCATTCCGGGCGTTTGATTCGACCTTCAGTACCAATACCTGTTAAAAGAGGTCCATTTCGAAGGCAAAGCAAATCGCCTGAAATGTTAATTTGTCACTTAGAGAAAATGACTCCTATTAACTTGTAATCAAACATCTATTAGACCTTTGATACGGCATTAATAAATGTTTTAAATCTAACTTTAATTTTATTAAAATTACGGACCCGCTGGGATAATTTGAATAAAAAATCGCTTTTTTGAAGTTTTGTGACACATTTTTTTCTAAAATTTTAAGATATTTAATTATTTCTTGCGTAGCTCACTTAAAAATATTTTACTAATGAGATGTATAATTAATTATATCTATATATTTTCTATGTTGAATTTTATTTTTTTCAATTTCAGCAAATTACCAACAATTGAAATTTCCAAACAACTTCCCAAAAGCTTTCCCAGAATCACCCATAGCTGGTCAAGAGGTTCGCCTTGAATGCGTGGCCTTCGGATAGTAAGTAATATTTTAAATCTTTAAGAATAAACAATAATATAAAAATTTTTAATTTTGCTTGAATATAATTACATTTTTATTCAATTTTCCTTTTAATAAATAATTGTTTTTTTTTAATTTAAAATTCCACAAAAAGATCATTACAAATATTATTATATATTAGAATTTGCCAATTTATTTAATTAAAGGTATTTTTCTATAAAATAATTTATTAGAATATCAATTTCAATCTCTTAAAAAATCCAACAATTCGAAGGATCGTACCTCCTTCTTCAGGATTTAAAAGGGTCAACGAAAGAACCTCCGTGTAAATTAATATTATTTTTAATTTCAATTGCATTCAAAACTTTGTGGCCAGTGATACGGCTTGATGATGGCCATAGCTGGTCTAAACGTTGGTAAAAATATAAATTAAGTTTTATTTTATTTTGGCTGCCATTAAAATCAACCTTTTTATCTGAATTTAAAATTAAAAATAATATTAATATATCCCTTTTAACTGAATCAAAAACTTACCGAAAATCGCTCGGTGTTCCAAATACTCTATATTATTATTTTATATAATTGTTTTGTTATTAAATATTCAACACTTCTATTAATTAATTTCTAGTCCTGTGCCTTCTTATAATTGGACTCGAAGAGGAGCTCCTCTACCTCGAGGTGCAATTTTATCTAGCTACAATCGAGTTTTGGTTTTGCCACGCGTCCAGGTCGATGATCAAGGAGAATATATTTGTCGAGCTTCGAATGACCGAGCAGCTATAGATCATCAAGTCATTTTAACAATTCAAGGCAAGTGTTTTTTACCCTCATGTAACTTCTCACCTTTTACAATACACAAATCCGGCTCCAGCTCGAATATGTCTCTCCACTACAGTGAAGGGCCTCTCTTACTACCCTGGAATCCCTGGATTCAATTCAGAAACGAGCATCAGTCTTAATAGATGACCGATCTTTACTGACTTCCTTGACTCTTTTTAGAAGTTTCTCCGCACTTTCCCTATTTTATAGATACTATCAAGGCCTGTGTTCCGATGAGATAAAATCAACATTCCCTCCAAAGCTTGCTTTGCGCTTAGCATGCTATTCACAGACACTCAACACCCTTTCACGATCAAACTGGAGTAATGATTTATTGTAATATAAAACTATTTTTAAGCTTAGTAATTAAGTAAATAATTTCTAAGGGCCTCCACATCTCCCCTTATAGCCTCCGATCCTCCCATTTAGGATCCGGTTGAGTGGCTCAGGGTGTGGCCACAGCAGAACGGTGTGAAACCTTACTTTACTGCGACCAGAATAAAATAATAATAACAAAAAAAAAAGGAATACCGCATGTCGTCCAAACAATAAAAATAAATACACTGGGAAGAATAAATAAATAATCAAATAAATAAAACAAAAATAAATAGTTAGAATATGTCACTGGGATTGAAGAAATTGTTGTTAAATTATTTAAAAATAAATAATTTAAAAAACAGATAAATAAATAAGTAGACAGGAAGTTACCGTAGTCAAGGAATAAAAATTAAATAAATAAATAGGCAGGAAACCGCCATGATCAAGAAAAATAAATATTTGACTGGGAATATAGGCTACTGGGTAAAATATTAAATAAATAGATCAACGCTGAAAAAAGAGTTGGGCTGGGCCATCTCCCCAGAAGAAATCAATAAGGTGCTCATTATTATTAGCCGTCACGATACATCTGGCAATCGGCGATAGCACTCCGGGTCGCTCCCAGTAAAAACTCTCGACTCTGTAAAATACACTATTTCTTTCCCCACAGACACTTATTAAAAATTAAGTAGGAGATAATTTAACTTAATTATCGCTTGAATTTAGTTCTATTTTTCTTCTTCTTTTTACGATGCAAAAGTTCACCCCGGAATAAAGGAGTTGCGCCTTTTTGGTACATCTTCTAGCATCAATATCATAAAAAAAATACCCGATTGAGTAGTTTTAAAAAAAGCGAAAGCCAGAAAATACTGTTATTTCGAACTTTTTCTTTCTGAAACGGCCAAACCGTCATTATTATAATAAAAGTTGAACAAGATGCGAGGTAGGTTTCACAAAAAAAGAAATAAAACAAAATTGAGTTTTGCATTCGATACATTTCGTCGTACCGTCAATGACTGTTTCCAGACTTTGCGCCTAACTTATATATGAATACAAATTATACAATAATAATATTTTTTTATTTTATTTCAAGCTGAACCCAACTTTACCATTCCTTTAACTGATAAACATATGGACAAATTGGCGGACTTGACTTGGACGTGTGAAGCATTTGGCATTCCTGATGTCACTTATCATTGGCTTCGAAACGGGGAACTTCTCTCCATGAACACTCTACCTATTCAAGATCGGGATCGTTATTCAATTACGGACAATGTTCTGACTATCAGAAAATTAAATCCTGAACGTGATCAGGCGATGTATCAATGTCGAGCAATGAATCAGCTTAAAACAAAATACAGCTCAGCACAATTAAGAATATTAGGTAATAACTTTTTATTATTATTTTATAAGTCAATTTATTATTATTTTAATTAATTTTATAAAAAATTGAAATGAAATTTTCACAAATAACACTGTGGAAGTATCTAAACAAGACAAGAGCTCAGATAATATGACAGACGTTAAGACACATTGATTGCTTAGGGATATTTTAGAAGTGGGAAAGAAAGGGAGGGAAAGACCTAGATTGGAGTATTTTCCCCAGATAATGAAGGATATGAGATGTGAGACTTTAGAGAAGTGAAAGATTTAGCATGGGATAAACTTGGGTTAAACCAGTCTTCGGAATGAGCCCCAATAAGGATAATGAAAAAATTCCTTCATTATTTAAAGTTCTTTATTAAGGTATTCGATTATAATTTACGGATAATTAATTAATAAACATAATTTTTCTAAATAAGATACTTAATTATTTTAGATAATGAAAGAAGGTATTGTAACGTCGTCAATATATAAAAATAAACTGCAACGGATCCTTGCTAAACTTTATCAAAATTCATTTGAAATATTAATATGTTTATTCCTTTATTATTAATCAGATATCACTTTCAATTTGCAGTTCATGTTGACTTTAATTCAAAAATTATGATCGATTCTCATTTAATAGTCGAGGAATAACAATTCTACGTTGGATTTTTGACGTTTCGGTTATTATTAGTAACCATTTCTAAAGACATGGAGGAATCGCCTTAAAATCAAAAATAACGATCGATTCTTATCTAATACTAGAGGAATAACCCTATTGCATTCCATTTTTGATGTTTTGACTATTAATGGCAACCTCTACTGAATACGTGGAAGAATCGACTTAAAATCAAAAAGACTAAATTCTTTATGATAAACAACTCAAGCTTGTTTGTTACACGTTTTCAGTAGATGTTGCCATTAATAGTCAAAAAAATCAAAAATGGAATGCAATAGGTTATTCTTCTAGTATTAGATAAGAATCGATCGTTATTTTTGATTTTAACTCGATTCCTCTATGTCTTCAGCAATGGTTATCAATAATAACCGAAAAGTCAAAAATCCAATGTAGAATTGTTATTCCTCAAGTATTAGATCAGAATCAATAGCTATTTTTGAATTTAAGTCGATTCCTCTATGTCTTCAGCACTGGTTACCAATAATAACCGAAACGTCAAAAATCCAATGTAGAATTGATATTCCCCAAGTATTAGATCAGAATCAATCGCTATTTTTGGTTTTAAGTCGATTCCTCTATGTCTTCAGCAAAGGTAAATGATAAGAAAACAACGCAGTTGCTATGGTTACTTATAAAATTTCCTTCCAAATTTTTAGCATTTCACAGAGAGAAGCCTATCCATTCTTACTTAAGCAAGGTTAAATGAGCTATATTAAACAGATCAAATGAATAAATTTTAAAGAATTTAAAAAAGTACTATCTTACTCTAGAGTACTTTAAAATATAATTTTACTAAAAACTTTATTTAACCTTTTCGTGGTCCCCAAGGTACTTAATTAGGATATTAAATTTCATCAAAATTGGTTAAGTCATTTTCAAGATATTTAGAAAAAACTAAAAAAGTACTGAAATAAAGTACTAATGTTTGCTGGCCGATATGTACCAAAAACTAATCAGCGCTTCATTTTGTTAAAATAATAGTAGGTTTTCAATTCCATTTCATTCGGTGCAACGGTGTGAAAAAAATCGTGAACCAAAAAAAACGATAACATACATCCATGCATCCTTACATCCATCCATACATCCGCACGCACTAAATGAAAAAATCGCACTTTTTGGCCTCTCGGCGAGACCCCATGTAATTTTTGGCAAAACCGTCACGTGCTAAAATCCAACCTAATTGAATACTACAATTTGTGACTTTAATTGAGACCATAGATTCCGTAGTCTTTACCTCAGGACCCTTTAAAGTCACGCTTGCCGCGAGACCGATTACAATACTTTCCCCATACTTCGCATTGGATAAAGTAAAAATGAAATTTTCTACTTTGCACTTGTATCTATAAATTAAAACCTATAAATTTTTTTCAGCTTTAAAACCTTCATTCAAGAAAAGACCTTTAGAATCTGAAACATATGCTGCTGAAGGGGGAAACATCACAATAATTTGCAATCCAGAAGCTGCACCTCGACCGAAATTTGTTTGGAAAAAAGATGGCAATATTATTGGTAATTTCAGTTTTAATTTGTTCACTTTTAAAAAGACTAAGCTTTTAAGAGGACGTGTTTTTAATTCCCAAAAGTTTCAATTTTAAAAATCTCCATTCTTATATTCTTTATACTCTTACTCTAATTTAAAATTATTTCCACCTAATATTTGATATATGTTATATATTTTAAATTAGCCAAGCCAAAAACTAACACTTTGATAATATTTTGTTTATTGTTTTCCCTGAGTAAGATAAATTTTGTTAAAACCCATTTAGGGTTACGTTCAAAAGTAAAATGGAACCCTTTTAGTGTCGCTACAATGTATATGCTTATCTCTATCAGAGCAATGTAACTCCTAAAATAAAATAGAAACTTTAAATTTACTAGTTTATTTTCCCCAAAATCAAAGACAGCTATTAGTAAACTGTAAACATGCTATTACCGGTTTACCAGGCTATAAGTGAATTGTAACACGGAAGATAGGGTGGCCAGCGCCTTTGCTTACGGAGCAGTAGCGCTCGAGTTCAAGCCACGCTAACGTTAAAATATTAACTCTGTTGGACAAAATTTTGCACATTACTCTTTAAAGTAGTTGTTTCGCGACAATACTAGCAAAAAGTTAATGCTAGAGTATATAGAACAGACAATAAGTATTCATAGTTCATAAGCCCAAAACTTTTTGCTGTTTATGTACCAATTCTAGCCAATCCGTGCTCGTTTGACAAATTTGGCACCTTTGTAAGAGATTGAATATTTTTATATTAAAATGACTGATAAAATACATTTTAAAAGTTAAAAAATTTCTATTAAAATCGTTTTGCTATTTTTTAACAAATGTAATCAACGCCTACGTTACACCTTATGAAAATTATAATTTTGAAAAAATCTACCGCATGCGTGCTTTATACATCTTTCGCTAGTTAAATAAATGCGCTGTTGCCAAATTGTTTTTAGGGTAAATTTTTTTTTTATACATTTTTCATTATTTATTCCTTATTATCTCTGAAACTGTGTTGTAACTATGAATCAAAATTGTCTTAAATATGTATTGATTATTGTTTAATGTTGGTTTAGTTTTTTATAAAAATGGTAAGAAGGGTTTCTTAATTATAATTAAATATGTATGTAAATTTTCCGATATCCCGTATAGTGCAATGTTAAAGAGCCTGAGAAACTCAATTTTTGAAATTTAATATCTCCGGAACTGTATAGTTCATAAATTCGTTTTGCCACCAATCGATACAGAAGTATTTAAATAATAATCTGTCTAAATTTCAAAAAAATCATAAGAAAATGAATTTGGCAGAACAACTACCTAGAGCCTTAGAGAACATTCAATGCAAAAAACAAATGATTAAAATGGCTTAATTTCCCACCGATTTTCCAACATGTATTTCAGTCAAAGTTTCATTACAGTGAATACTAGTGTACTAGGAACAGTGTGGCCATTTGGGAAAAAGTCGCCATTTTGCATTCTACTTTCAATTTGGATACATAAATAACTAGCCATTTATTCGTCTTTTTAAATTTAACACTCTATTAATGTTTTAATGCTTGACAAATCAACTTAAAAAGCATATCTTATATTAATTAGTATTATCATAATTTTACTACTGACTAGCTATGTGCAATAGCAGTAAAAACATATCAATGGTCACACTATTAATCACTGTAGTTTTCATCGGTTAACATTGTTTGTTCTTCTCCCTATATATTATTATGTTTTGTGGCTCCATGTTTCAAATCCTGTTGGGGACATTATTTTGTTAAATTAATGTTTCTATACAATAACTATTTTTTTAAATATTACTTAATTACTAATAATTAAAATCTTAAATATATAATATATGATGTTTAATCAGTTAAAATTAGGTTTAAATGAGAGTTTGTCAATTTTCATCAATTATTATATTGCATGAACGTATACTAATTTGGCACCGAACCCTCAGTATGCGACTCATAATTGCACTTGACCGCACTTATTTACTTTTACAATTGCTTATATATAACATTTTTTTTTAACTTTTATTTTTCATTTCATGTCTTCAACTGGTTAACTTCTTTCTTGCATCTCTTCCTGCTTTCATTATAAATTCACCTTTCTACATAATAAGCTTCTGTTTGAATCGAAAAACCTATGAGAAAAACTTATCAATTATTAATTTGTATGTATTTATGATATTTATTTTCTAATACTAATATATCACACACATAAATATATAACAGAAAATCTGACAATCTTTACCACTATATATATATATATATGAAAAATTTCAGGTTCCGGTGGCAGAAGAAGAATTTTAGATAATGGAAACTTAATAATACGTCCAGTTTCACGGGATGATGCCGGCGTTTATTCTTGTTCAGCTTCAAATTTTTATGGAAGTGATGAGAGTAGTGGACGACTTATAATTTTGCGTGAGTACATTTTCTAGTTTTTGTATTCTTACGTTTTTCTATATTTTTTTATGATTTAGATAGAAAAATATCATAAACCCTATTTATAAAATTAACTCTTATATTCTGTAAAAAGAATTAAGAGGAAGATGAGAGAGAAGGCGAAAAATGAATTATAAGAAAATCAATTAACAAATTTATTGCCATTAGTGTTAATCATTACTGAAGACATGGAGGAATGGACTTCAAATATAAAATAACCATTGTTTCTCATATAATACTGAAGGAACAACCATTTTACATCACATTTTTGATGTTTCGACCATTAGTGGTAACCATTGATGAAGATATTTAAGGAGGTTCTTTCGCGACAATCCACACAAAAAGTTTTAGCCTCGTAACCACTCTATAAATATGAACGGAACTAAAATTTTAGGTTATGTTTTTTTAACGTGACTGTCCACTCACACTACGAAATCTCTATATGGATACACACATACTAGCCGGATCGTTTCCAAGCCATTGTGCTTATATCCCCTCCACTAAAAATAATCTCCCAAATATGTTTTTTTTGTTTTTTATCAAAACTACGTAGTAAATAATTTCAATTTTTTTTTAAAGTTACTCCGAATATATTATTCTAACAAATATTAGTTTTTCATCAAGATGGTGAAAGTTCTTCAATGAAAAAAAATAAAATAATGATCACATCCCCACCCTTTCCCTATCTACCCTATGTAAAAAATGTCATTTTTAATTGCAATTATTTCATGTTTGGTGTGGTAAATCGTCTTCAAATTTTAACAGTGTGTTTATTATGCTTTTAACGACTTATATTCCAAGTTTCAAAAACTTCTTGACTTTTTGCATTTGTGAAAGAACTACCTTAATTAAAATAAATAATAACCATCGATTCCCATCAAATACTGAATAAGGAACAATCATACATTGTATTTTGAAGTATTAGATGGGAATCAATGGTTATTTTTTATTTTAATTCTATTCCTCTATGTATTAAGCAATGGTTACTATCAGAGATAATAAATTTTTAATAAAATCTTATAATTAGCCTATAGATTTCTTCTTAAGGTGCCAA